>JBBYHK010479359.1:4845-16202 GCA_038382065.1 Adansonia grandidieri | reverse complement strand
CACTTGATTACACTTATACGGTTCAACCAAGAATGTGATCGCTCATTCGAAACTCTTGCATCGAAGCACGTTGATGCTTGAATGGCTTTTTAAAGATTGATTCCCATCCTTTAAAACAAGATGAGCAATTATGATACTGATGTCTTCTTACCCATCTTCGATGTTATCCAATCGGTGAGTCGATGCTCCAACCTTCTCTTTCTCTCTCTTTCATTCACCTTCTCTCCGAGGTTATTGTAGCAATGAACAAAAATCCAACTAGGGATTTTTCATTAGGTAGGAATGAACAATGCTTCCATTATATTTGGTTTTAACCATTTATGAATCAGTAGTTGCTTGTGTTTCTAGCAAATTTTTAATCTTTTTCTTTCTCTTTCAAATACTTTGAACATAATCCAAGTTCAGTCTCAAAAATAATAACTTGTGTTCGTGAAATTTTCCTTTATACCTTGCCATTTATAAATATCCATTGCTTGGTTCCAGACTTGTAGCTATAGTAGTGCAATAGACGAGTGATGTTTTTCCTGAGGTGAAGCAGCATGAAGCATTCATTAGAGATACCGTTTCTGTAGAGGAAACAAGTTTTGGAAAGACGTTGAAGGTTAGCATGAATGAATTTTGGAAGCTAATTATAGTTGATAATTTTTTTGTTGTTGTAATCTACTCATTTGAATAGCCAACTCTAACATATGTACTATAGTTCGTATTAAAGCCTGTCCTTGTTTCAACAATAACAGGTTTTAAGTCGTGTTCAGGGAAGTGAGAAATTTTAAAAAGTTTTCCCAGGATGTTGACGGGATCATGTTGAGCGTGAGGGTAAGTGCATTGCTTATTCTACCTTTTCTTTCTTTAAATACCATACACCCATGCCATCGCAAGGATGAGCCCATATTTTCAAAATCTACACGTGCACTTCTAGCTCTTAAAACTGCTTTATAAGAAACATAAAGAAACATAGAACTTGGGATCAACAGCTGAGCTGCATTTCTTTATTACCTTAATCATCTTATTTGTGGGATACATATGGGTTTCTACTAGATTTAAGTCAGGTATATGGATTGCCATTGTTATTGTTTGATTTGTTTCTTCCTATTTTAGCTAATGTGCCCATGCATTCAGAATTCTTTTTCCCCCTTCTCCAGTTAATGGCAGAATTAAAGAGTTTTGAAAGTTGTCGCTAACATCTGATGGACAAGGCACGGTAAATAATCAAGGAGGTTACATCAGAAGGTAATATTACTTGATTTTATCTGTTTCCTAAATCTGTCATTGCAAATATGCTTTGAATTTTTTCCTCTTTGTTTAAAGAAGGATGTTAAATGATTTATTGTTAAGAAGCTGCAGTAAGTTAAAATAATTGAGATACGACTCCTGACACCGCTAGGCTATGTTTTTCTTAGGGAAAAGACAAATGCCTTGAAGACTGAAACTGGGCCAGATATAGGATGTTGGTATCTCAAAAAAGGGTTGGAGATATCGTAAGAAAGTTCATTTCTTTTTGCCCTTTTCAGTATTAGCTCCAAAAAGATTCATTTTTATTTGTTTTTAAGACCAAAAATAAATAAATTCTTAGACTGAAACAAAAAATACATATTTTATTTTAATTTTTTTCTGTGTTTTAAAATGAAAAAAAAAAAAAACCTTGGTGGCAATTAACAATATTCATGAATTGATTTTAAGTATGATATTAAAATTATTTATAATTTTTTAAACTAAATCTAATATATGAATTTTAAATTTTATTAAGCCTTGCTTATATTTGTAAAGATAGTTTGAACCCGTTTAAATTTATTTATTTTTTTAAAAAAATATATTTTAAATTTAATTTTTAATAATTTAATATTTTTTAGATATAAAATATAATATATATTATTTTTTATATAATAAAAATTATAAAATATATAAATATAAGATTAATATATATTAGTATTTGAATTAGTTGAAGCTGCTGCCAGAACTCGTTTCTGTACAGCCCAAAACATATAGAAAATCCCTATCAAATCAATCCTTTTTTGTGTGCACAGTGGCGTATTGTTCAATGATATGTTAAAGCCATAGCTAGGCTTTGTAGTGGCAGGACTACGATTTTGAATGAAATTTTATTAAAAAATATATATATGCATTATATAACTAAAAATGAAGTCAAAGAATTAACCTTGAGTTTTAAATATTAAAATTAAAGTTTAGTTTAAAAAAGTAGTTTCAACTTTTAGTGATTTAGTACTTTATATGATTTTGAAACACATTCGTTCCAATCCATGTATGATGGAAATGAAAAGAAAAATGAAAATAAGTTAAGTCCATCGAAATGGCAAATAAATTGTGATTTTTTTTTTATAATTGAGATTATAGTCATTGAAATTAAAAAACTAGTATTCTACCGTGCTTAAACTTTACCTTCAAGACAAACATTGTCGATGTGTACAAAACTTCCTCGTTCATGCCCACTCTTTTGATTAGGAAGTCGACTGTTTTTTCCTCCCTTTTTTGCATTTTTCTTTTCCTTTTCCCAAACAGAACAAACAGTGGGAATTCCTTTATTCTTTCCCAATGCTTCTTTGTTTTCCCCCATTTAGAATTCCAAAGTTTTTGGGTTAAAAGAGCTTAATCGTATCTTTCATTCTTAATTAGTTATCATGACTTCAACACATTGAAGCCCAAAGTTAACATTCTCTTGAACTAATTAACTAACTCAACATTAGTTTAATGACATTTGTGCAATCATAAACATTATATTGCTCAAGTAAATTAAGTAGATAGAGTTGGAGATTAAAGAGTAAATTAAGATTAAAAAAAATTATATTGTTTCTGACTGAAATCTATGTAATCATAAACATTGATAAAAAGTATTCGATTTCGTTCTCATCCCAAACAAGAAAAGTAACGATCTGTAACTCGTAAAAGCTTGGGAAGAGTCAAAACTGCATCTGGGCATTTCCATTATTAAAGGCTCAACCTAATCATATTGATGTATGTTTCTTTATCATTAATTTATGTTGTATGTTAATTGTGGGTCTCAAATGATTACTACAATTAACCAAAGATACATGAATCAAACTATATACTATAATAAGCTCTCTCTTTCGAATTAAATACAGTTTACCCCATGTGAAAAAGGCCATTGAAGGAACCCTTTTTTTTTCTTTAATAAATGTCAATTCTTAACCCCAAATTCGAATCTCAACCGTTCAATGTGCCAAGAAAGACAAAAGCTAAATATCCCCACCATAATTTAAAAGAAAAAAAAATCGTGCATCAATGTCAATTCTAATGTAGTTGAGATGAAAGGTGATTTTTTTTTCCATTTAATCACGATATCATATTCAAATTTTGTGAAAGGCAACTGTTTGTATTTGAATGGAAGATGTCTCATCACATGGAAAAAAAAAATAAAAGGTAAAATTAAAGAAAATTTTATTTAGACAAATATTTATCGTTTAAACTGAATCAGTAGATACAGATAAATTTATTCATAAATCAAATTAAATAATAATTTAAATTTTTTATATTTTTATTTAAATCTAATTTATAAGTTTATTTTATTATATAAAAAAATTTATATATTTTTAAAAAAATAAAATGTAAATAAAAATAATTTATTAATAAATAATAATCTGAATATGATCTTATTAAGATCCAATGAGTATTGGACAAATTTTTGAATGCAGACGAAACAGATTTTATCAATTGAGCTTATCATTACAAAATGTAGGAAGATAAAGATTAAAAGAAGATCTCTTATATTGATCGTTCAAGTATACTTATATCAAAGTATGAAACTAACAGGTGTCCTTTTTCGGCAGACCAACTGAGTATTCAACATCTTATCAAAGGGTTACATGTCACATTTCGATATTGTTGCTTTTTTAAACTCTTGAATGGCATAGAATTAAGAGGAAATTAAAATTCTGCTGGATGCGCAAAATTATTGTACTAACAATAGTTTTCTTGATCTTAACGTCCTAATGTAATTGAATTTAGATGATATACGGTTATTTTTTGATTTCGGATGGAAGATTTTTACATTAAAATCAGGCTGTCTTATCTTATATATGCCTCTTTTCCTTTTAAACTGTTCTTATTCCCTTGAGAATGACACTTTCGTTTCTTGTAATGGCAGGATTAAGGGTCATTTGTCTCACATGGAGGAAGATCCACCTTCTTTGATTAAGACAATTCCTTCATTAATATTTGGTTTCCCCCTAGCCTGCAATTTTACAACAAACGTTGGTTTTTTTACTAAAGTCATGACTAGTTGATTTGTGGGTTTATCTTTGAAGAATATTATCCAATAAATTTAAATTTTAAATTTTAACGTTTAATAATCTTTTATCATGTTTTGAAATTATAACGTACTTTACACAAAAAAAAGTCTTTTAAGAGGCATGTGCTTAAGAAAAGCTATATATGTATACACACACCCATGCCGCCAAGAAGAAAACAAAGAACTGAGGAGGTTTAAAAAGCATAGGCTGAGATGCGAGTCTCGAGGGCAAGAACAAGAAGAAACCGATAATTGATGAGGGTCCCAAACTTTTCTGACCAAGTCACTGGCTAGGAACCCCACTGAATCCGTGGGTGTAACCACGCAAAGCCAGCTCAAAAATTAGACCCACGCTTCAATGTTTAACTCTGCCAAACAAAAGAAGAAAAAAAAAAGATGCGCTTGTTCAGATTAATTTGGTTCAATAACTTTCACATGATTATCGATTTTGGTATTTACTCATTTGATTTCGATTTCGCAGAATTCAATTTTGGTATTCAGGCAAGTTGAAAATATTATATAGAAGAAAGCTGGCACCCCACCTTAGATTGAAAATCCCAATTGGAGCCACAATTTTTTGAAGGACAACAACAACCCAACAATAGTAAGTTCAGCGATCCAACTCCCAACAGCAAAAAGCAAATAAAAGGGGAAAAAAATGTAGAATCAATCAATGGGATTGGAAAGAATGGTGACGCTTGGAGTGTAAGAAAAGTCATTAACCAATCACAGATCTAAATTTAACGAAAGCCATCATTTTGATCTCTGCCCGCACCACAATCCTTGTAAACAGCCCTCCCGCCTCCTACCAATACCAATTTTCCAGTTGGACAATCCGTGGTAGGTTCGAGATTTAATAATTTAAATTGATTAGATTCGGATTGTTATTAATTTAATAAAAATAAATAAATGAAAATTTATTTATTTATTTTTTCTCCTCTTTGATATCAATGTTTATGATTTTTAGATGATGCAATCGAGAGATTTAATTAGTAGTGATTTATTGAAGTCGATGACCTAACATTTCTTTGATTTTATAGGCATTCACAAATATTTTATTACTTGAGAAAAGATTGTGCAATTATATATATATATATAATCATTTTATTTTATAAAAAAATAAATTATAAATAAAATATTATAAATGCTATGATTTAAATTTTAAAAATTAAAAAAAAAAGTCATTTATTAAAAATATTGTAAAAATTAATTGAATTAAAACTTAAAATTAATATAATATGTGTAATGTTTGATGATGAAACCATTTTTCTTTCATGCGTCAACAGCACGCGAGAACCTAAATGCTAATGCTTACTTCTTTGACCTTAAAACGATTAAGAAAAAGGAATTTATTATTATTTTTTTTCTTCTGTTTGCTTTGTTTAATTGATTGGTTTTGGGTTTCAAATTTCAATCTGATGTGATAACATTTTAGCTTTCTATAATCTCCAAACTTTAATATTTTGCAGCATTTTCTTATAAAGGTGGCTTTCAATCCTCTAATCTTAAATTAAAGAAAAGGCAAATCCCATGATGGAATGGGATATGATATCATAGAATTTAGTTTATTCCAAAGGAAAAATGTTCATGTCCTTGTTAAAGTTTTAAAAATATAATAATACTACGTAGCAATATATTTATTATTACATAAATAAATCTTAAAAAATTCGAGATAAAAATAAATAAATAAATCTTACAAATTGTGGGAAGTTTTTGCTACTTTTTCAATTCGAATTGGAGCAATTTTTGTCTCTTTCTCTTTATATATATTAATTTAATTTAAAGAAGCAAATGCCCTGGTTCTGCATAGTTGTCCCTACTATAAATTAAAGATTGAAAATGTGTATATATATATATATATATCGATTGGGGGGGGGTCATTTCTAAGTCAACTTTTCAATTGTACCTTCAAATTTAAGAAATTAAAATTTTATTAAATAATTCAAAAATATGTACAATCATGGATGATTATGCTTTGTGATTGGAGTTTGATACTTTGATTAAAAAGAAGGCTTCCCTTAAGCAATTAATAGTACAAAGTACAAACACTATGTGAACCCACTGCCTCTTAATTTTACTTCTAAGACATTGAGAAAATCAACAACATGGTTACCTATAATTATCGAAAAGATTCATATTTAATATATCGTGAGTGTATAAATTTATATAATATTATATTAAATTTAATTTAAATTTAATTTATTTTTTTTAAATTGTATTCATTACGTATATCAAAATTTTTTAATAAAACAAAGGTATAAATTGATGTTTTTATATTAACCACGTGAAAAATCATATTGAGAATAACTTTGAATGACAAGTATAACGTAAATCAAGTCATTGTCTATATCATGCAAATGGGAGTCGAGATATTTTTGAGGATTTCCGGTTGGTAAAACTTTCACTTTGTAGCAATCGGCAATTTCAGCATTTAGGCTTTGCAAATTTTGCGGCATTAGAAAGGAGGGTTACAACTTACGATCTTTGACTTAGGAATAGGATAATATTTAAAGATCGTTAGGCAGACCAAACCCCCCCACCCCCAACTCAATTGCTAAATAGTAGCCCAATGGCCTATCCATTTTGGATTTAGGCTGAGGGGGCCTACAAAACGTCACATTCCAACTTAAATTTTCCCTACCATCTTTTCTTTTTCTGCCGTTGGGAATTATAATCTTGTCTAAGTGCTCCACCTTTTACAAAGCCTTTAAGAATTAGGATCCACTCAGACTCAAATAGTTATATAACACATAACAAATATTTTTATTTAAATTAAATTATAAAAATATTCTTTTAATAATATAATAAAAATAAAATAAATTTTTAAATTGATTTAAATTTAATCTGAACATTAATAAAAATGTTTCAAACTAATGAATGAAGCTATTTTGGTAGTCTCTGCCCAAAAAAAAAAAAAAAAAAAAAACTTGGGGTAGGATGTTTTTGGTTTGATATTTGGTGAAACCTTGTAAATGACTTGCCAAATGAAGGAGTTGATCTGTTCCTCAATCAATAATGTAATTTCCAATGTTGGGTAATCTCCATCATCACTTCAAACAAAAATAATTATTTGGTTTTGTCATATTGATTAAAAAGTAATGGAAGTATTTGAAGTACTCATTTTTGTAAGAGTTCATTTGAAATACATTGTTTAAAAAAATTTTAAATTTTATAAATAAAATTAAAAAAATAATTTGTATGTTTGCTTTTTTCTAATTATTTTAACAAAATTTAGAAATTCTAAAGAGGAATTAGTTGTTTGTTTGGGGGAAAAGAGGATTAGATTAAAAAAATTTAATTTCTTTCCCTCAAATTGAAGTCATTATATGTTTGCCCAATTGAGAGATCAATGACATGTCAGTCACGTTCTTATCCAATTAATTTTGGATTACGCAAATATAATTATACGACAATGAGGGGCGACCCTTTCAAATCATTTGAAAGAGGTAATAAAGAAGATAAAAATGGTCTGAAAAAGGCACAAAAAAAATAATTCAACATTATTGTTATAAAAAATCTTAAGAGTTCCTCCCAATTAATTTTGTGGGGGCACAAACTTTAAAATCTTTTTAGTTGTCTATTTTGGGAAGTAACCTTAGCTTTCAATATCCTAATTTTCAATTTATAATCATAAAGAAAAAAAAATTCTTAAAATTGGAAAAAGAAAATCAGCTAGGGGTAGTAGTATCAAAGCAATTACATGACTGTCACTATACATGCATTTATTGAAAATATATTCACAAATTTGAAGAAAAAGAAGACAATATATTTATGAAGGTTCTAAGGGAATATATTTTATGTGGGGTTGTAATTTTTGGATTATACAGTTTTACAATAAATGTAGTAAAATTAAAATGTTAGCTTTTATGGTAGGAAAATGTTAATTAGATATTTTAAAATATATATAATTAATGTATTTTTTAAAATTTAATAAAAATAATATATTAATATAAAAGTTTTAGAATAATAATTAAAATTTCTTGATTGATAAACACCAAGTAATCAAAACCATTAATGTACAACCAGCCATTGGATTTTCCTATCAACGGGTTTATAATTGTTTGGACCCCAAATTGACTCTATATTATTATTATTATTATTATTATTATTTACATTTTTAAAAATTATTAATTATTGACTTGTTTATTTTTCTTGAGTTTTAACAATCTCAACTCTCAAATTAACCTAATTCCAAAAGTAAAATATAGCAATTTGTTCAGAGAACATGCTCATATGATCATTCAATTTTACTACATTACAAGCTACGCATCACTATTCATTTTGTCGATAATCTTTAATTGACCCAGTTGGCAAAAAATAAGTGTGTATATATATATATATATATATATATTGTCTATGGTATATGCCAGTTCTACGGCTAAAACTGAATTTATATGCTAATAAATCAAGCAAAATTAGCGAAATGTTGTCAATAATAAAAGAACAAGTTGCTGCAGAGTTGTTGGGTCATTTTTGTTTCATAGCTTGAATTTGTTTCGTAATTTTTTTTTTTTAACTTAAAAAATCTCAACAAACATCCACATCACTTTAATGATTCTAAGCACCAAATTACAATAATAAGAGACACATTAATGCAACAAAATGACTGCTTTAACAATGCCATTTTTTTCCCATAGAGAGTTTTTATATTAGATCCGTCCAAAAATTATATTATTTATTTAATTTAATCCGAATAAAATTTAAAGTATTACTTTTGTCTAACTAAAAATTTTTATTTGATAAATAAAAATTTTTATTAATTGAATTTAAATCCATCTTACTCAATTTATAAACAAATTTATTTTATATTTTAATATGGACAGCACCTTCTAAACCAACCATCACTTAGGTCATATATGCTCAAAAACCCTAGCTCTTCTTCTCTCTCTCTCTCTCTTTGCAAATTGCGAGAATTAAAAAAAATTAACCCACGGGATAAGGTTGTTTACCAACCTTGGAGATTAAATTAAATTAATTATTAAAATTTTTTTTGTACTTTATAATAATAAATTTATTTATTTACACGTAAGTTTTTGTCGGTGCTCTCAAGCCACATTGGACAGCGATGATTTTGCTAATCCGAATTCTAGAGTACGCTGTCTGGCACTTTTATTCCTCTGGACCCCACTTGCCAGCTGGACTTGTTTCTTACTAGTCCGGTTACATTAGTCTTTACAAGCGACCAGTATAATCACGCCACGTTGCGAAACCGAGGATCCATGGTTTCTGTTTTCAGTGGCCTTTCCGACAACCGTGACCCCATTTCGTACCGTAACTGGCGAGCAATGACACTCCTGTTGACAAAGCCGAATTTTTTGTAGGATTTGATTTTATCCAAAAACAAGCAGAAAATATCTTAAAATTTATTCATACAGTTAAAATGATAAAATGGAAATTTCAACCTTAAAAATTTAGGAAAAAAAATATTTATTCTCAAGTCAAAGACTACAAGAACCATAGAAATAAATAAAAAAATTAAATATAATAAACCAGCATTTAGTAAAATATTTTTTTAAAAAATTAAAGAACCCTTAGTTTCTTTCTTTAACTCTTAACTTAATACACAATGTTACTAAATTAAAGAACAAAATAGCATTAAGAAGAAAAGCTGAAGAATTAACTAAAAAAATTCACTAATGTAATATGTAAAGAGAAGAAATTTTTTTATTATTATTATTAATCAAGTTTATGAAAAATGCTTCATAAAATATAGTTTAAAATATATTTTAAACTAGAAACATTTCTTAAAAATACCACGAATTGCATTATAATGAAAATCAAATAAGAAAAAAAAAACAATGCCCGATGGTGGTAGATCTGATTGTTTAAATATGAAATCATTATATACCACGAATAAAATGTATTAAAAATAATTAAAATATAATATAAAACTTTAGATAAATATTAATTATAAATATATTGTCTCAAATAAAATTACATAATAAGATTAAAAATAAAACAAGCGGTTTGGGAAAGGAGCAGCAAAACCACAGGAAGGTAAGGAGACAAGTTTGATGGTTTTTCATTTCCATCTTTCACAGAAACAGAGGAACTTTAAGATTTAGGTAAGCAAGCCATTAAAAAAAAGGTGGCGGATATTGAGATTGCAATTATCCTTTGTGTATAAAAGGGGTTCCTAACCTCATCTTTTTCTTCATCCCATTTCCATTATTTTCTTTCCTTCCATTCATTTTTTGCGTTTACTGCATTTTTTTTCCCTTCTGGTTCATTTTATTATTACTATTTCATTTTCGTTTCTTCCTTGGTCTTTTTTTTTTCTTGTTGCAAACACAAAGGTAATCTTTGCATTGCTTTTCTTCCGTTGTTTGTGTCCATAGACGAAACAAGATTTGAGTTTTGTCTTTTTTTGTTCTTTCTTTGGTTTTTCTTCTGGCAAATGCTATGAACATCCTTTGTCTTTGTTTTTCCCCTCTACTTTTTATCTTAACATTTTGGGGTTTTTAGTTTGGTGGGAAAAACAATGTTAGATGATCATTTATAGATCTGTCATTGTATTCATGCTATAAATTTTTGTTAAATAATGTTTAAAGCATTTATATAAATTTTAAAAATTAATACTTTGTATGTATAAATTTAAATATATTTTTATATTATATACAAAATTACTAAAGCTAATACGGTAAGAGCGTATAGTAAATCCACAAGAAATTTTGTACGTTACATCGTTACCCATTTGCTAAATGGGTAATAACAACCACCTGTATTTCAACAACTCCCCCCCCCCTTTCCCCACTTATGTTGCTGCGGTTCTCTGACTTGTGTCCCTACACTTGTCCACATTCGAATTTTCCTTTTTCAACTCTTGGAAAAAGAAAATTATTTCAAAGGGGGGAAAAAAAAATATTTGACCCACGTTTTACGTAAATAGAAATGTTAATTTTACTTAAAACGAGACAGTAAATATTTGCTATGTAATATATTCTGTAAAATAAAAAAGAAAAATAAAAGGAAATTTACTTTTTTAGACTGCTAGGTTTGTCGAAATTCAGGGTCACAGTAGTAATAGTCCTTTCCTTGCTTCTCTGCTTTTGTCTTCTGTTGCAAAGGCGCATTTCCTTGTAACGTTAAAATT
>JBBYHK010479318.1:0-12521 GCA_038382065.1 Adansonia grandidieri | reverse complement strand
TGCATGAACAGAAAAAATTTGGGGTGGGAAGGAAGCAAAACCTGGGGGTCTTCCCCCCCCCCCCCCCCCCCAAGCCCAAAATTTTTAGCTGTCGTCTTCGTATGTACCAAAAATGAAATTTAATATGTTTTTGGAAGTTTTGGTTTCCCAAAAATTTTATTAATTTCCTTAATACATATGTATATATATATATTCTTATATGTATTTATATATTAAATATAATTAAATTGACTTCCAAAATAAATTTAGATTTATTTAGTTTTCTATTTTGGTCTATATAATTTTATGCATCAAAATTTTTAGACAAATATAATTATTAGTATTGACCCAAAAAATATAAAATTTTTAATATATTATCATTTATATTTTAATAAACCGTCAAATAAATATATTATACATTTATTTTTGATTTGTGGTTAAGATCAAAATATTAATTTTTAAAAAATTTTAGCTTTCTTTATCTTTATGTTTAGCTCAAGGTAGTTAGTACCGTATCAGTGGATGTACTATTTTTATTTTGATATTGATACACATCGGTACCGATGTGTTTTGGTATATCATTTTGAATTTATTGATAATTTTCAAATATTTTATATATATTTATATTCTATTTCAAGTTCCTTAATAAAATATATATTATATGTGCATGTAAATATACCTTTATTATATACATTTACATATATTTATATACAAATATAAATTTTAAAATTATGAATATTTAATATAAAAATTTAAACATAAAATAAATAAGTATAAAAATATTTTTAAAATATAATTAATTATTATTAATTAAGTTCAATAGCCTAATTAATCATCATATTTTATTTTTAAATGTAAATATAGAAAAATAAAAATGATCAAGGCATAAAAATATTAGAAATTAATTAATAATCAAATAAGTGAAGTAAAAAAACCTCAAATCTTATGCCAAACGATATGAATTATTACATAACGATTCTAATTAATACAAGTCAATATAACCGGAATGAATCGGTATAAAACAAAAATAGTACACAATTAATATTGTTTCGTTCTATCTTAAAACAGGTACGTATCAACCGATACCGATACAATATCGATTATACTAATTTAGTCCCGCAAGAACACTTGCAAATCCTTAGATACTCAAACCGTATGAAACATCAGCTGCTGGTTGCACTTCAGACGACGATTATGACAAAATTGAAAGGTTTTGAGAACGCGTGTACGACGGATGCCATGGCTGCTCAGTTCCCATTTCATCTTATTGATGACAACCCAACAATGATCTTGCGAGTAAGGCAGCAATCGAAGGTTCAGAGAAAGTGTCAGTCGAAAATCCCATAGAGTTTGCGATTTGCTTGGATGATATCTCGACTGGTTCTGAGCTCAAACGGCTGCTTTATGTTTTCTTTGAGCATAAAATTTGATTATTCTCAAAAATTGACCGTCGAAATCCTCAGAATTTTATAAGTTCCAAATATTAATGCTGAATATATTTTGTCTAATGCCATAAAATCACGAAACCAGGAAACAACTAGAAATCAAACAAAAGGGGAGAAAATTCCATTACAAGTTTATCCATTTCTTTGACACTTAAATATACCTAATTATCATCCCAGCATCATCACCCATCCTGGCAAAGCCAATCCTGTTTTACCAGTTGACAATCATGAATCTCTCTGAACTGAAGCCTCTTTTTTTTTTTTTTTTTTTTTTCTAAGTACAAGCTTGAACAAGGGGTGAGGCAGTTGCTGCCTGCGTTTCCATTGGGAGTTGGCACTGTCCCGAAGGATCAGAGTGGAAAGTGTAGAGATGTTGAGGAGAGAAAAGATTGTCCCAGCTGTCGCCTATGCTGGGGCTGCTGGTTGAAGATTCATCCAATCCAATGTGTGCCACATGCTTTACATCTGTTGGGAATCCTATTTGCATGTCTTTATCCGACTCTTCTATCTCTTCTTTGTCGGCTAAAAACCCAAAAGGGCAACGGAATTAATGCAATCAGGATTCAAGAGCAGGAATTTACTGTCATACAAGAGGTTAAACCACATTGAAAATAGGCTGACAGCCAATTCTGGAGCCTTACTGAGCTCCTTCTAAATGGATACCTGAGTCCTTCCTAACTGTATAGGATTTCGAACGTAATTTAACTATTACTTTATCAGACTGTAAAGCACTTCTTGACTCTTTCGTTACAAAAGCCATTGAATGTTGTAAATAAGAAATTAGGATGCATGTTTCGTCTAGAGATTTAAATTACGATTACAAATGTGTTTTTGACCTTGTTTTATTATTACGGTTAGGGAAATAATAAATACTATTGCAGTGATGGAGGAGAGAACCGAAATTGCAAAATATCTTGTTTGATCCAAAGGCAATGACGAGTAATTCGGACATTATTGGCCATGGACTTACCAAATAATTGTGGCAAAGTTTTGAAACTCTTGAACAGCCTATGAAACCCAGTTGATATGTCAGGCTTTGGAAGAGGCGGGAATTTCATATACTTCATGCTTTCACTTTCGTCATCTTCCTCTCGTATTCCTGCAAAAAATTAATCAAAACCAAATTGGTCTCCACTATGAGAAAACCAAACAAAAGGAAAAAAGAGGGAAATTAAAGAAAAAGAGACTTGTTGCAGTAGTTGAGCTGGTATCTGCAGGCTTTGATCTTCTAGGTTGCTGCACAGCTACAGCAACACTTGATTCAGAGACACAACCAACTGAGAAGGGAAGAACAACAAATCTTTGCATTCTAACTCTCATATCTTCATTAAACAACCAATGGAGGAACTAGCATAAGGAAAAAAAGAGTGAAAAAGTGAGATATCCAAAAAAACCGTATGTTGTAGGAAATATGTAGCCATTGGAAGTATGATTGCTTTTATATATTGGGTGGCTATGGCTTTGTTATCAAGTTACAATAATTCTTATGTATAAAATAAGATCAATATACATTTGAGCTTAGAGTTTGGTAGAGAAAAAAGAGAGGTTTGAAACTACCAACTGATGATATGATAGGCATATTTGCACGCATATAAATTGATACTAATTAACAAGATTAAATTGTGAAGTTTGAGCCTAAAAACAGGCCTAACCCAAGCTATATGTTTCTTTTTCCTTGACATGCATTGAGCTAAAAGTAGGTGAAATCTCTATGTTTAGGGGGCGTCACAAACACAAAAATCAACCCATTTCTAACTTTCTGTCAATTCCCCGAGAAAACTTTTTACTGTGTCAAGTCTCCAAAGCGGGCTCCTAGCTTCACGTGCCTCTCTTATACAATAAGCTACCTACCATTTTCGTTTACCATCTGCATTTGTTTTCCACTGGTAATTTTTCAGCTTCAAACCTTTTAGGAGCATAATACTTTTTCTTCTTCTTTTGTTTACTTAATTTGGACTCTTTTGAATTAGTACGTCACAAGCGATCTTTTGTGTTGGAAGAACCAAGCTCTTGGTGATGCATACCAAACGGGCGTTTCCTTGATTTTAAAGAAGAATAAAATGATTGCAGATTGGAAATTGAAAAAGAAGAATATTAATTAATTTGTTGGGAATTTTATTTGAATTTTACACTTAAATAATAAGATTAGAGATGAGTAGATTTATCAATTTCATGTATTCATATTATATTCGTGTTTTTTGTCATGTCATAATCGTGTTTATAATATTTTATATTTGTATTAATTTTGATATATTAATAATTCATATTATATAGATTTTAAGATAATTTTTATGTTATACTATTTTTTTATTAATTTATACATATCATATTTATGTAATCACATCTAATATTGATGGGTCTGCCCTTAAGGTTTGTGCCGTAAATGAGTTAATTATGACTAAGTACATGATATTATTAAGGCTAAAATATTAAATAAGCTCCTCAATTACCACATTTAAAAAAAACATATTGTTTCCAAATAAAATTTGTATACTATATATAATATCAGTGACTAAGTTAGTTTTCAAAATTAAGTAACACTAATTCAATTAAAAAAATTACTTAAAAGCCAAAACAAAATTAAAACAATAAAATAAAATTAAAGATGTTTTTTAAATTTATTCCACACATAATATTTTTAAAAATAAAAAACTGCACATTCTTCTAATAAACCAAATAGTAAAATGACATTATTCTTAAATTTTTTCTTTAATAAAAAAATTAATTCCAAAATAAGACATATAACTATTTCTTAATCTTATAATTCATTGTATTATGTTGGGGGTATAAAAACGTACTTTTTTTTCTTGTCAAATGTAGCCAAAAAAATAAGCTATCAACGTCAATACAACGATTCGTGAACATTGAAATCGCTAATTAATTTTGGCGTTGCGCATTTTGGGTCGACCAAAGAGGAAGTTGAGTATTTTTTTGGTTCAACCAAGAAAAACTTGAGATTTTCTGGTTATTTGATTCAATTTAGTGTATAAATTTATAATTTGTTACTGAATCAAATTATAATATTTTATCAATAAATAAATAAATAAATTTTTTAAAAATTTTTACAAATAAATACAAATAATTATACTTTTTAATAAATAATATTATATAATTTATAAATTTAAATATATATATATATATCAAATATAATTTTTTTTTAATTAGAAGAGGAAATTATGGTGGACCAACTTTCTATTCTTTGTACCTTCAAATCAAACACCTAACAGATAAGACATGCCATTAATATGTCAATGATTATGTTGTCTTGTTCTTTTAACTGTGAGTTGGGTACATGTAATGTACTCATTACGTGATATATTACTTGAATTTTTAAAATTTTTAATACTCCTAATAATAATTAAAACTATAGATCTTGAGCTATCGTTTTTCATCCATAGATTACCAATATCAATAAAGATCAAGTCAATAAATGTGTAAAATTAGAAAACAAGGGTATTTATATTTGTATATATATGTATATACATCTAAAAAATGGAAAATAGCTTATAATAATGTTTCAATTTTAATAGAATTGAAAAAATAAGAGTTCTATTCTCATATTTAGTCATGATATTACCCTTGTTTTTTATGGACAACACTAAGAACCCTTCTTTGTGTTTGACTTTTTGCATTGTTTCAATCTTATTATCTACTTGAAGATAATTTTTAAAGTAAATTATAACTATAAAAGAACATAAATACAATACGAATATATAACTTTAATTTATTATATGTACATTATATATAAAAAATTAAGATGATGTCAAAATTTAATTCATTTACATCATATTTGTATTCATTATTTATTTCATATTAAAAATAAAAATAATAAAATATAAATCTAACAACTCATCTAATAACTAATAACTTATAACATTATTAGACATAGTTTTTTTTTCTATTTAATCATTATAATATTTTTTTTCTTTTAATTGAACACCCAAAGTTTTTAACAAAACTTACTTACATCAACCTATCTTATGATATTATTTAATATTTTAATTTTTACTGAGAATTTATCAACATAATAACTTTTTATTCAACCATATAAAAAATTAATATAACCTTTTTTTTTAGAAAAGAAATTAAAGAATCAATTATTATATAATATATGATACAAAAATTGAGAGTTAGCGTTACACATGAACATAAAATGAAAAATAACTAAAAACAATATGACACGAAAAATAATTAAAATATAACGTGATATGAAAAAATAACATAAACACAATATAAATATATGGATGTGTTGAAATTTATTTAAAACAAACGTAACACAAAATTGTAAGCTATTTGAATGATGCCAATTAAACATTACAATTTTGAACACAACACATAAATAACAAAAACATAATACAACATGAAATAATAATATTAGCATGAACGAAAATGCGAATACGTCAAAATTGGTAAAAAAATTTTATAAGATTCGATAATTAAACATATTTTTTCATTATAATTATTTTATAAATATAATTTAATAGAGTTTAGTATAAGTAAAAGTCTAACCAATAATAAATTTTTAAAAAATTGCATATGTGAATTATAATTAATCATTTAATTGCATTATATCATTAATTTTATTTTTTATAATTTATTAATTGGCAAAAATTAACTCATATTTGTGAAACATGTACATTTTTACATTTTATGTTATACGTTAAAGTATTTAACTCAATCATTTTTATGGATATAATAAAAAGTGCTAGAAAAATACAATCCACATGAAGTTCGAGATTGCACATATCTTATAACCTTATAGAATAAAATAAAAGTTATTCCCTATTACATGCCATGTCTGGTAAACTTGCTCAAGGGCCAGACTACCCACCCAAGCCTGAAGGTCCATCCGATATTTGAGAGGGTTTGGACAAACATATTAGGCCCAAAAAATGGGCTTGGACAAAAAAATTAGGCCCGATTAAAAAATGGGTTAGGCCTTGGGTCTAACTTTCAAAGCCCGAGCCTGCCTGGCCTAACCAATTTTACTATTACATTATATATATTTATTTTATATTTTATGTATTATGTAATTTTCATCATATGGACAACACATATATATAATATTATAGTAGAAACTTTAAAAACTAAGTTAAAATATTTATATTTATAAACTTAATAAAAGAAAATTATTAAATTAATAAAGATTAAATTTTAAAATATATATATTTTTAAAAAATAAATTATAAAAAATAAATTATGGGTGGGCTTAAACGGGCTTAGACTATCTATTTACAAATATGGATGGGCTTGGGCAAAATTCGAGGCCCATATTTCGGGCTGGGTCGGGCTTGGACAAGCATATTTGTATTACCCATGCTCAGGCTCGGCCCGAATCTGACCCAGCCCGGCCCATGAGCAAGTCTAATGTCTGGCAAGCAATTGTAACTTTTTATAATTACAATATGTTGTCTTTGTATTATTTTTTATGTTATAATCGTATTTAGAATATATATGGATTTTGACATGTAATGAATACGTGAGAAAAATAATTAAAACATGGCAAAATATAAAAAAAAAATATAAACACGACACTAATAGAGTATTTTTACTTGCCAAATGTGACATGAATACACGAAGATGTCAAAAACTAGATAAAATAAATTATTAATCTTTTGAAGTTTATATAAATATATAATAAAAAACACAAAGACAACCCAAATACACTAAATAAAAAATAAAAATAAAAAACAAATAAAAAATAAAGAATTAGTGAAATGAGGACTAGAAAATAACCGACCTCAATTTCATCAATATTAGAAAATTACCCCCTAATTGAAAACAGATTGGAGATTATGTTTTTATATATTTTATATAAACATTATATTTTGAACGAACAACTTCAAGAAAATCTCATCCACAGTCAATAGAATTTTTAAACTCTTAAAATGGGATTAATAAAGTGACATATATCTCTTAGGGTATATTTTAAAAATTTAAAAAAAAAACTAATTTATAAAAGAAATGAGATATAAGGCAATCTATTAATTTTATTTTTAAAAACTTCCCCTTTTTGGATAAGTAAAAGTTTTTATTTATCCAAAAAGAAGTTGTAAGTCCTACTATACAATGTTGTACATCAAGAATCAAGTACTATCATATTACATTTATACCTCAAAGTTCTATTTACAAAATTATTTCCTAGATTCTTTTTTCGAACCAATCTATCAATATAAGATTGTACAAAAATTCATCTGACTTACCTTGACTCTTGTGAAGCCTTCAATTTTGCTCTTACCAAAGATACAAGATGCACGCATTCTAGGCTAATTTTAGTATTATTGTTCTGATCTCTCTTCCCTAAGTTCTTTAACAGCCCAATTTAGTTGCTCTTACGATGGACTTACTGCTTTCCATTTTCCACGAGGAAAAGTACACTTTGCCATAGTTGTTTTGAGTATTTACAACTGACCGTAGATTCTTCGTCACAGCTACAAAGCATGCAAACATTGAAAATAGTAATTCTCCAAGACAACATTTTATCCTTTGTTGGTAATCTGTCGAATGTAACCAACTAGGAAATGATTGAATGATGTAAAATGATAGATGCCTTAATGTTAGGTCCATACAGCCTCTAAATCAAGTAACCACCTTGTTGCCCGATAAATTTAAAAGCAATGAGCCTTAGTTTAAGAAGTTTCTTCCAACTTCAGCTGTGCTGTTGTGATATCGGCAACTTCATGATGTGTTTGCCATTCTATACATTATTGGTGATCCATGCAACCCATAAGGACCTGACTTATGTAAATACTAGCCACAGTTTCATCAAAATGCACCTTATTCTAGTAAGTTAAATGTTTGATCCCCAACCTCTTCTTATTTGAGGTGGCATATCTTTAGCCAACTAACTCTAGCCCCATTCGCACAACGTATCTTACTTTTCCAAGAAAAGGCATTATAAATTTAATTCAATCTCTTCGCTACCCTAAAAGATGGGATAAAACTCCTACACTAGAAATATTATATCCTAGAATTTACCAATCGCAAGAGGTAAAGGTAACCAATGTATGACAAGTGCTTCATTACCTACCCTTGTATCTTATGGGTAATTCTCCCCACCATAGGAGTGTAATCCTTTACAGTAAGCCTCTTAGCTACCAACATCATGTTAGTGTAAGCCTTGCAAATCAATCCTTGTGGCTTGTAAGTTATTATCATTTAGTGATTTCACGTAATCAAACATTATATTTATTTAATGTTATAAAGATATTTCTTTGTCCGTAAGATTTAATCATATAATTGTTATAAATATCTTATATAGATAAAGCCCATGAAATACATTGGCCTTGCAAAGGAATTCTAAAGAGTTACAATTATGAGATCCTAATGTATCAAAGCCGTATTTCTAAAATGTTCTTAGTCATTGTATTATCAAAATAGGGCATTGACAATTCACAAAGACTAGTATGTGTAAGCCTCCATGCATAGGATGCATGCAATTGATCTCATAAGCTGAAGTATAGAGATACTTAGGGACATTATATAGGTGTGTTGTGGTAATAAGTTCATTGAATGTGACCCACTATGAAAGTTGCATCTGGATTTCACTTAAGTGTCTATGGAGATACTCTCATATGTCAATAGTGTAAGTGATCCTTAGACTTATGACACCAGGTCATCTCATATAAGGAGTGTCATGATTCCATCATGAGCAAGTTCATAATAGATAGATGCTTATGGTAGGGTAGTTTTGGGTATGGCATGAATCATATAATAGATGAATAAGTGGTCCAAAGAGGATTTATCACCCTAAGTGATATGAAAAGACATATCTCACATGTACCAGGCCCGCTTTAACTCAAAGTCCTTGGCTAAAGCAATATTGATTATAAAGTTAACAGATAGGGGTTGCATACTAATATAGAATGAGCTAAGAGTACACACTGAACCATGCTCTTGCTAATTCCAAGATATATGATGAAAGGATATTTATTACACTAAGATACTGAACACTGAAAGGCTTGTCAAAATCATATTAACACTCCTTGCATGTTGGGTGGCCATATGCATTACTAGATATAAATCTTGGTCTATAAATATAAAATATTTTTAATTAAGCTATTTTATATTTATTGCCAATATGATGGGGGCCTAATGGGTCACTCACATAAGGGTAATTATTAAAAACTAAATTAAGAGTAGCTTTATATATCTAATACAAGTAATGGTTACCTAAGCCCAATTTGAAAAAGTTCAAATAGGTAAGGGCAAAATTATAATTTTTTAAAAATTACTCTAGGATATATAAACCCGTGTTTGTTGTCCCTTATAGTGGAATGGAGGCTTTGAAATTCGGCCAAGAGACCTTTGAAAACCTAGATTGCGATTTCCCTAGAATCCTTAAGGGAGTTGGCACAAACTTGTATTTTTGGAGAAAATTTGTTTTCTTCATCTCATTTTCTTTATTGAAACAATGTCTTCTAAGTGAAAAAGAAGATTTATTGAAATATAAGATGCTAGCATGGTTCACAGTGACAAAATGTCTTCCTTATTAAAGGTTTTTTGAGTCACCTATATGGATAACCGTTAGAGACTAGATGCTAAGACAGCTCTGGTTTATGACAATCGGGCTCCATGTTTTTGATAATTGGGTCATGGAATTGCCGAAAGACTTCTCAAGATTGAGTTATGTTTGAAACTTGAATAGATCTTTAGGTTTCTTGATCTTAAAGATTAGTCAAGACCATGTAAGATGATCATATTTAAGGAGTTTCGGATTATTGTTTATTATTATGTTTCCGCTGCCATGTTTATAAGATATTTTATAGATTTCGTAATCTAATTATTTGCTGCCCTAAGACTTTTCCTTGCATCGATTTGACTGATCTTGTGTTATAGTTGTCAATGATTAAAGATTTTATTGTTTGATGCTATCTTGATTCGTTCTTGAGTTTAAAATTAAAGAATATTATTCCTTTTTTATTTTTAAATTTCCAACGATCTAATTCATGTTTATTTTAATTAATTAAAATATGACTTTTCTTAATTAAATTGATATTGGAGTCATCGGTTAATAATTTGGTATTGACTAGTGCTATGTTGGCTCTATTTCGATGTTTTGATGGGCTAATTTTTTGGGTAGTCATTTTTGTGATTTTTTCCTCATTTTTTCACCTTGAAAGTTTCATGAAAAGTTCATAATACTTGATGGAAAAATCAGGTTAAAATCAGAGTTGAAAACATTTCAATTTTGAGCTAAAATATGTGCACTATGTGTGCTTAAAGGTTACGACATCTTGTCTTCTTTCTTGGATCTTGGTGCAGCATCAATGGCAGCAAAGAGTTGCTGTAAATTTGCTGTATTTTCAAAGGTTTAGTGGGAGGAAGACTATGGTGTTTGAATTGGAGTAGGATGGCTAAGATAGCCATACACGGGATAGAGTCCTAGTTAGATAAACATAGTCCTACTCCAAGTAGGTTTCTTCCAATTTTAATTTTCATGAGATTTAAAATCTAATATGATTAGATTAAATTAAATTAAAATTATAAAATAAATAAAAATGCTAAAAGTTAGCATGGTTGGCACAATACACCTCTCTGAAAAGTTGATTCCAATTAAAACTCTTAAATATCATCAAAGACCTAATTTTCTAATTTTATATTTTTCTTAAATTGTTTTAAGATATGAATTGGATAATATAATAAGCATGGAATTAAAATTCAATTAATTTGATTAATTTAAGAATATATTTAATTTAAATGATTAGACCTATTTAAAATAAGGCTTATTCTAATATGATTAGAATAAATGTTAATTATGTAAGAAAATTGTTTTCCTAATTAAGTTAAATATGGATCAATTATTTAAGCATAAAAAATGGTAACTTGAATTTAAAACACATGTTTATATATATATCCTAATTGTTGTGGATGTACGAGATGATTATGGACTAGGCCCAATATGATTATGGATGTAGGGTTGATTGTTTATGGATGTTTAATTTTTTTTTTAAATAGGGTCTGTGAACCTTGCTTTATCTCTATTTTCTTCAGGGCTGTAAAATTCTTTTGTCACCTAAATTCCCTTGAATGTAACTCGAGGTTTCTTTATTGCAAATGTAATTAGATTACATAAGTGTAAAATTAGGGTTAGTTAGGAAAGATTTTACAACTCGAAGATAGAGATCCAAGCAAAGGCACCACGAAGCCCAGGAGATTGAAAGAAGTTTTTGAAGGCTTTGTATGTAATCACTTAGGAATTGACCAAGCAATTTCCTTTGATGGCTTAAGGAAATTGCACTAGATAGTAGTCTATAATCATCCACGTAGTATTCATGATAGTAGATTTTTTTATGCGATATTATAAATGCTATGCATGCAAATTTGATGAGACCTTAATTAAAAGACAAAATAAATAAAACAAAATATGTTGTACAATATTGAGTCCCATGCTTCGCATGATAAAGACGTCATTCATTATTCATAACAATATACCAGAGTTCTAGCTGAAGGTGATTTGTTAAGTCACTCAAGGTCCCTTCCACTCGAACGGTGTGAATTATGAGCAATAGGTCTTACTCAACTAATGTTGTATGGTTTGGATGTGTTCTACTTGAACATATAATGTTAGAGGTAATGGTTAGGCAAAAAGTTGCCATTTAACTGCAATGGGATTTGCATAGAGATGCAATTGGTAAGCTATGTTACTTACCCAACTAGGCTCATTGTAATTTGTTGAGTCACTCAAGGTTACAACATGTTGAAAAGGATCCTAACATATTAGAAATACCTTGAAAATTTTTCCAAATAATAGTGAGGGCTATTATTTCAAAAAATTGGTGAGAGGACCAATAAAGATTTAATACCTTGTCATTAGACCTGCTCGTGGGCCGGTCCGGGCCAGATTCGGGCCGGGCTTGAGCATGGTATTAACATTAAATATGCTTGCTCAAGCCCGGCCCGGCCTGAAATATGGGCCTCAAATTTTGCCCAAGCCCGCCCATATTTCTAAATAGATAGTCCAAGCCCGTTTAGGCCCACCCATATTATATTTTTTATAATTTATTTTTTTTTAAATATGTTTTTTTAAATTTAATTTTTATTAATTTAATAATTTTCTTTTATTAAGTTTATAAATATAAATAATTTAACTTAGCT
>JBBYHK010479307.1:0-18179 GCA_038382065.1 Adansonia grandidieri | reverse complement strand
GGAATCTAACCTTTTTTTGCTGAGATAGAAGTGGTCTATTTATACCAGCCTTTTGGAGCTAAATTGGAGGTGTTTTTGGCCATTTCTCAAGGGGACAAAGTGATGTCAGCATGCTGCCTATAGGGTGGCTAGAGGGAGCAACTTGATGCCAATGTGATGGGCATAGGGTGGCTGGTTTAAATGCTAAAATGATTTTCTAGCAAATAAGGTGGCTGATGTTGATATTGGCCAATAAACTAGGGAGTAGGTGATCATGTGATATTGACCCTTGTTGATCCAATTTAGACTTCAAAAAAAGTTTTGATTAATTCAAAAATCTAAATTCATAATTTGATATGGGTTTTGATCTTTCTTGATGCAAAGAAATGAGATAAAATCGAGTTTTGGATCAATGGTGGACAAGTAAAAAATGCCCGAATTGTGAAAATGGCCTGCATGTATCGATACATTGCATAATGTATCGATACATTTGGTCCAAAAACCTTAATGGTATTGATACAATGAACATTGTATCGATACTATGAACCATTGTATTGATACTATGAACCACTGTATCGATACATTTCTTTACAGAATGCATGTTTTGGTCTCGGCATAGCCTAGTATCGATACATGAGGTCCTGTATCGATACAGAGGATCATGTATGGATACATCTACATGTTGTATCAATACAAATGGGGACATTTCAAATTTTTGGCACATTGGAGCATTGTATTGATACATGAGATCCATGTATTGATACATCCAAGTAAAATTGTGAATTTTCTCATATATTTCATCCTCGGACACTTTGTACCATGTAATTTGATGCCTCATCTTTGCATTTACTTTTGATATGATCCCTAGGCCTCCTTGACCTTTTTAACATACTTTTTCACAAGGTGACATGTCACCCAATGATCATCGCCCTCTTTCACATCCATGCACCAGATTGCTAAAAATTAGCTCAGACAAAATAAGGTGTCTACACTTAGGAGTCTTTAATAAGTCTATTGGTTATGTATTAGGGCAACATGATGAGTCAGGAAAGAAGGAACAAGCAATCTCCTACTTCAGCAAAAAGTTCATGGAATATGAATGTAATTACTCCATAGTTGAGAAGTTATGCTGCGCTTTAGTATGGACAGCCAAGAAACTCAAGCAGTACATGCTATATCACACCACATGGTTGATTGCAAGGCTTAATCCTATTAAGTATCTATGCAAAGCTCCTGCATTATCAGGAAGGCTAGCTAGATGGCAAGTCCCACTTTCTGAATACGACATTGCCTACATTAGTCAAAAGGCCATCAAGGGTAGTGCGATAGCTGACTTTTTAGCAAGTCGAGTGGTAGATGACTATGAACCCTTAAATTTTGACTTCCCAGATGAAGATCTAATGTGCATTTCTGAAGACGAAGATGCCTTCAACCAAGATCAAACACTCTAGGACATGGAATTAGGGCAATATTAATGTCACCTAATGGAAGTCATTATTCGTTCACAACAAGGCTAAATTTTGACTACACAAATAATATCGCAGAATATGAAGGTTATGTCATAGGGCTTCAAGCAGCCATTAAGAGAAATGTCAAGATATTATAGCTATTCAGTGATTCGGCCCTAGTCATCTACTAATTGAAAAGAGAATGGCAAACTCGCAATGCCAAGCTACTATAATATGGGAAGCTGATAGTAGAGCTCAAGAAAGAATTTAATGATATTAGTTTTCGATACTTACCTCGAGAAGAGAACCAAATAGCTGATGCTTTGGCTACCTTATCATCCATGTTAAAGTCAACCAAGAGTTAAACGTTGCTCCCATCTAGATAAGCATCTACACAACTTTGGTTCATTGTCATAGTGTCAAAAAAGAGAAGGATGGCCTGCCATGGTACTATGACATCCTTCATTACATCAAGGATCAGCAATATCCCAAACATGCAAGCAATTTAAACAACAAAATGATGCAGGCGGTCTGTTTACAATTCAAGATCTAGCATCATAATTCTATCCCTTGTCACCCAAAGAGGAATAGGGCAGTCAAGGTAGCCAACAAAAGCATTAAAAGAATAGTTGAAAAAATGGTTAGAGACTTACAAAGACTGGCATGAGAAGCTATTCTTTGCACTTCATGCCTATCGAACCTCAGTTCGCACTTTCACAGGTGCTACCCCATTTTCTCTTGTCTATGGGATGGAAGTTGTATTCCCTATCAAGTCGAGATCCCTTCTCTCAGAGTCTTGATGGAAACCAAACTTGAAGAAGCTGAATAGGTCAAGAACAGATACGACTAGCTTAATCTCATTGAGGAAAAATGCATGAAAGCCATCTCTTATGGTCAAATGTATCAAAGAATCATGATCTGAGCCCATGACAAAAAAATGTGCCCACCATAATTTCACCCAGGATAATTGGTATTGAAGAAGATCCTCCCAATTCATAAAGATGCATGGGGCAAGTGGCTAATTGGGAAAGACCGTATGTCATGAAGCAAGCCTTCTCCGAAGGGCCCTAATCTTATCAGAAATGGACGGCAATGTCTTGCCCAACCTAGTCAACTCAGATTCCTCAAGAAATATTACACATAAAAGGCAAAAACCTAAAAAGACATCCTTCAAAAAAAGAGAAAACAAAAAAAAACAAACAACAAACAACAAAAACAAGCAAAAAAAAAAGCAAAAAAAACAAAAAAAAAAAGAAAAGAAAAGATAAAAATGAAAACAAAAAGGGTCCAGATGAAAATCTAAAAAGGACATCTAGGCAGCAACCCGACTACGGTTGAAAACATGCAAGGGTGACTTGAGAAGATCAATTTTGATAGGGCACAAACTGAGAGTACCTATAGGACATTGCAAAGCAATCCTAGAGATCTTCCGAAGATCAGCTCATACTAGTCATATTTATTATTAAAGAAAGATCCTAAAAAGCACCTAAGGAACATCCATGTCATGATTGTCAGAGGCATCTTTTGCCTAAGAGATCATCCTTCTAGCCACCCTATCACTTGTTTGTCAAAAGATATACCGAGTTATGTCTCTTTGTGGTCATGAATAAATATTGCCTTATTTCTTTTAACCCCTGTACAATTCATATTGCACTTGTCATTTAGTTGATAATATTTGATAATCAACTAAAATATGCATTAGGACATCTCAATATTACATTGAAAGGAAGAGAAAAGCACAAAGAACTCTACTCATGCCATGATCTTCAAGATCATGCACTTTTCATATCGAAACACCTCCTCGGCATGACCATACACCAAACCATTTCTTGCTTTCACAAGCCACATCTTAAGAAAAAAAACCATTTTAAGTGAACCAAAATCGACCCATGTGTTCTACCCAAATCCTATTGAAACAAGAGACATCAACCTAATCAAGCAAACAGTCTCCAAATTGTTGACAATGCCTTCTAATTGTAAGAAAAATGATTAAACCTTCTGAATCAAAAAATGCAATAATCTAAATTCTTGAGAATATATTTTTTGTCGTATCCCCAATGGAGCTGGGACAACCTATAATCCCCATCGGGATTAAGAAAATTCCTATCCATAGTTGTAATAAAGATGAATCGCTATCCCTATGAGAGTTTGAATGGTGTACAAAAATAACTACGGCTATCTCGCATATTAGACTTCACATCATGCATTCACATTACCATCACACATCATGATTTTTGCAATGTTACTTCAAGCCAGGTTCTCCAAACCTCCAAGGAGGCCCTAGTAAGAACTCTGAGCTTCGTAAACCAAGCATTATTTAGGAGGCACCTATCAAGAAACCTTCTTAAGCCCATACGAGCTAGTGGCAACAAACTTGTTTGCAAACAACCTAATGCCAATCATACCTACATTAAGGCCACAAGTCAGTGGCACCCTTTTCAAAGCCCATAAGTTAGTGGCACCCTTTTCAAAGCCTACAAGTTAGTGGCACCCTTTCCAAACCCTACAAGTTAGTGCACCTTTTTCAAAGCCCACAAGTCAGTGGCACCATTTCAAAGCCCACAAGTCAGTGGCACCCTTTTAAAGCCCATAAGTTAGTGGCATCTTTTCAAAGCCCATAAGTCAATGGCATCTTTTTCAAAGCCCAAAAGTTAGTGGCACCCTTTAAAGCCCACTAGTCAGTGGCACCCTTTTTAAAGCCCACAAGTCAGTGGCACCTCTTCAAAGCCCATAAGTCACTGGCATCTTTTCAAAGCCCACAAGTCAGTGGCATCTTTTCAAAGCCCACAAGTCAGTTGCATCTTTTTTAAAGCCCATAAGTTAGTGGCACCCTTTAAAGCCCACTAGTTAGTGGTACCTTTTTAAAGCCCACAAGTCAGTAGCATCTTTTCGAAGCTCAAAAGTCAGTGGCATCCTTTTCAAAGCCCATAAATCAGTGGCACCCTTTAAAGCCCATAAGTCAATAGCACCTCTTTAAAGCCCATAAGTCAGTGGCACCCTTTTAAAACCCACAAGTTAGTAGCATCTTTTCAAAGCCCATAAGGCAGTAGCAACATTTTTTAAGCCCACACGAGCTGGTGGCACTAAGTCTAAGTTAAAGCTGGCACAAGTTGTGGCACCCGAGTCAAAGCCTATATAAGCTGGTGGCACCTAGTATGAGTCAAAGCCCATATAAGCTGGTGGCACCTAAGTCTAAGTTAAAGCCCATACATGCTGGCGACACCAAATCAAAGCCTACACATACTGGCATCTCTTAAATCAAAGCCTACACGAGCGGATGGCACTCATGTTTAAGTCAAAGCTAGGCATAAGCTGGCGGCACCCACATCAAAAATCCATGTTACTTTGTACCTACTTAAAGGTGCCAAACCTTAGAAAACCTAACACCCTAGTAGGAGGCAAACCCTACAAAATTCACTTAAACCTCTATCAAGATTGCTTCTAATACACTGCACTTATCATAGCGAAGTTAATTACAATTTATTTCTTTATAGGTGTTCTAGGGAGCATCGTTCCACCCTCGATAAAATAATGTCTATTTGTCCTTGCTCTATTCCTAATTCTCAATAACGATCAGAGAGAGGTAGTTGTAGATACCTTATTTTATTTGGGCTAATTTTCCATGGTTCGGGCATTTTTAACTTGTCCATCATTGATTAAAAACTCAATTTTAACTCGTTTCTTTGCACCTGAAAAGATTAAAACCCATATCATATTACGAATTTAGACTTTTGAATTAATCAAAACATTTTTTTGAAGTCTAAATTAGATCAAAAAGGTCAATGTCACATGATCACCCTACTTCTCCCTAGTTTGTTGGCTAAGATCACCATTAGCCACCCAATTTGCTAACAAATTATTTCAGCATTTAAACCAGCCACCCTATGTCCATCACATTGGCAGCAAGTTGCTCCCTACAGCCATTCTATAGCCATCAAGCTGACAGCACTTTGTCCCCTTTGAGAAATGACCAAAAACACCTCTAAATTAGCTCTAAAATGCTGGAATAAATAGACCACTTATATCTCAACTAAAAAAAGGTTAGATTCTAGTTCATTTTCAGCTTTCGAAACATATTCCTACACCAACAAAACCAAATCCCATAGCTCTTCACTCAGCACCCAAAAATAGCCCCAAGGCATTCATTCTTAACCTCTACGCATTTTGAAAATCACTCTCATCTATACCAGAACCAAAACCTCATTGTTTCTCTCTTTTTCTTGCTTATTAACAAGAAAAAAATGAGGAAAATTCAAGCTATCTCTACTACTCCAACTATTTGGCAAAAAATTAAAGTTTGTTGGTATAACTTCTCACTCTATAACTTGTATTTTTTCTTTTTCAGCATCTCTATCATTTTAGTGATCTCTTCATGTTTCCATCAACCTCTTAGGATTCTCATGCATTATTATGGCTTTTGGTTGTGGTAGTTTAGGATTTGGATGCCTTGATGCCCCTTTGATGTGCAAAATGCCCCATTTCATCCTTATTATTTTGATAGCTCCTACTCATACATTTTATGCCATATCCATGCATCTTGTTATAATTAATCCATGTATGAATCATTAGCCTAACATATTTCAAGCATATTTATGCATTAGCTTGCATCTTGTCATGAATCATTGGCATTTTTATCATCCATAACATTTTCTTGTCAAAATGTACAACATTTCCTTTGTCTAGACTATTGGTAAAGTTAGCATCCCCATTCATGTTATGTGCCATCCCTTTGTATGTTTGTTGTCTTCCTCTTGTAAAATGCATGTTTGATGGTTGTCAAAAATCAATTTTTAAAACGTCCCCAACCTAAGCATGTTAACCTCAACCAATGAAGATTAGCATGGGTTTAGCATTTTTCTTAAAGTTAGCAAAATATCTTGGGGAAAATTAAGTTTTCCAGATCTAGAATCTTATTTAAACGAACTTATATCTTCTGATTTTGCAATGAAAATGACCTTGCACTTGTTCCCTAAATGTTTGTGCCTTGTTTTTGAGTCAAAACCTTAAGTGGTATGATCAACCAGCTGTTTCATCATCCTAAATTACTCCAAGGCTATGCAAATGAGTTCGTGATGCTCATGCCACTCTTTCCCTTCAGTCACAGATGTTCGAATGTCAATCACTTAAGTTTGGACCTGTAAACATAAAGAAAATAAGAAATATCCCCTATTTTGCTTTGCCCCCTGTTGGCAGCACAACTGTTGCAAATTGAAAAATCACTTCAAAATCTTAAACGATTTTTCATGAATTTTTTGATATTTTTCTCTGAAAGTGCATCAAAATATCTTTCAAAATGAGTCTTGTTCATCCCCAGATCAGTCCAAATGAAAGAGTTATGATTTTTCAAAACTAGACTATCCAGAATCCCTAGAGTGAACAAAATGCATTCTAGTTGGGCCCTTTAGGCCCACTAAACGATTTTTTCGAATCCGTCCAGCATTTTTCCTAAAACATTCATTCAATTCCCTTTCTAGAAAGGTATTATTTGCAATTTTTTGATACCAAATGAGTCTGAAATGATTTTTTAAATTTTGACACACCTTGTCCCTCATATGCTCTGCCAGCAGCGAAATTAATCCGAACTTGAAAATTTATTCCCTTGGAAAGTGACTTTTTAGGATGTTGGGAATATTTTTAAATTGACCATCATCGAGTTACCTTTCTAACAGTATATTTTCCACCCTCTAAAGCCTTCAAATCAATTTAGAATAAATTTGGAAAGTGGGATCATGCGATGCTGTCCCCTATTCTGGATCATGGTCAAAATTAAGTTGTTTCCCTGAGTTTTGTCTCGAGACATTTGAATGTCGCCATATCACCCAGATAAGCCTTGAGAACATGCTTTGACCTCTCATAGGCTTGTATCAAGGCACAAACATATTTTACATCTTTACCATCCTCATTCACAATAATTTCTTTTGCCAAAGTCATCAAAATGCTCACTCGTTTTCTAAATCGCAAAGTTTTGCCTTAATTTTTTCCAACTTGACTTCTTTAAAGAGTGTCAGATATATCACTTTTGGGGTACTCCAATCCTAACATTCTAAGGGGATACTCTAACCCTATCTTTCAACTTCAATTAAATTTTTTTCCTTCTTGGATTTTCCTGAATATGTCAAACAAACTTTGTTTAATCAAGAAACCCAGATGCATCTAAAAAATTATCGATTTGGTTATTCCCAGATAATCGATACCAATTGCAAGATAAATTCCAATAGATCATCTATTTTCTTTATCATTGCATTGAATGATCCATGTTATGTTACTTTGTTTATTGCCTTACTAACAGGATTTCTTTATGACGATTATTTACATTCATGTTTTCCAATCATGTCAAGTAAAACTAAAGGTAATATTCCACGTGGGTATCTTTCCAGTGCTTAGAGTGGAATCTTCCATTTTTCAAAGTAAAATCCAAAGGTCATTTTTATTGAAAATTTCTATATTCCCCATCTCTCTGGTATGAGATTAAATCATTTTCATTAAAACCTGGATTTATATTTTTATAAAAATCATGCATTAAAAGGGGTTATATCAAAATAATGATGAGTTAAGATTGAAAAAATTGAAGCTGAGATAAAATATAGCTAGTAAGGTATCGATTTCGGGTATTGCGAAGAGGTTCATGGCTCATCGTGCGTAACCAACTCCTAAACCCAATGATGAATCTTTGTACTATGTAGACCACGGGATTAATGTTTTGAGTTTCATAACTCCAAACATAGATTTCAATAGGCATTCGGTCATGCCTAGCCCTAAATGATACGGGGTGACTCCAAGTGTTGGCAATTTCGTGATGGTCATCTGAGACCAAAAAGATAAGCGATTCATCTTATGGTCCCCTTTACTGTAGCACAAGTCGAGAATCTGTACATTCTCATTCTCATCACATCACCAAAGAAAAGTCTCGATCAAGAAGACATTTCCAAGTTAAGAAAATATTTTAAGTCATACGCACCCATAGATCCGCGAGAATCCATCCTGAGGTATGTTGTGACACTTATGAAACCAAAGCATCAACACCACTTATCCCAATGACAAGAATGTGTTTATGGTGCCCAATCAGGAAAAGAAAGGAAGTTATTTCATGAATCCATGTTTATCCAAATTGACAGACGAACATTAATTCTAAATAATGGTGCGATGTGAAGTATTTCTTATGAAACCAAAACATCAATTCATTTATCCCAATGAGGAGAATGAATTTGTTGCACCCAATTATTAAAAAAAAGGAGATTATTATGTGAATATGTGTTTATCCCAATTGAAAAATGAACTTTAATTCTAAAAATGGCAGAAAGAGATGTTTTTCCTTTGAAACCAAAGCTTCAATATCATTTATTCCAATTAGGAGAATGTGTTTATAGTGCGTAATCAAAAAAAGAAGGGAGATTATTATGTGAATCCGTGTTTGTCCAAATAGACAAACCAACATTAATTCTAAAAATGGTAAAAGGAGATATTTTTCTTTTGAACCAAAGCATGTATATCATTTATCGCAATGAGGAGAATGTGTTTATGGTGCCTAATCATGAAAAGAAAGGAAATTATTATGTGAATCCGTGTTTGTCCAAATCGATGAACGAACATTAATTCTAAAAATGGTAGAAAGGGAAGTTTTTCTTATGAAATGAAAGCATCAATCCATTTATCTCAATGAGGAGAATGAATTTATGGTGCCCAATCATGAAAAGAAAAAAGATTATTATGTGAATCCAAGTTTATCCAATTTAAAAATGAACTTTAATACTAAAAATGGTTAAAAAAGATGTTTTTCTTATGAAACCAAAGCTTCAATATCATTTATCTCAATGAACAGAATGTGTTTATGGTGCCTAATCATGAAAGGAAGGGAGATTATTATGTGAATCTGTGTTTGTCCAAATAGAAGAACTACCATTAATTCTAAAAATGGTAAAAAAAAGATGTTTTTTTTATGAAACCGAAGCATGGATATCATTTATTGCAATGATGAGATTGTGTTTATGGTGCCTAATCATTAAAAGAAAGAAGATTATTGTGTGAATCCGTGTTTGTCCAAATCGACGAACGAACATTAATTCTAAAAATGGTAGAAAGGGAAGTTTTTCTTATGAAACCAAAGCATCAATCCATTTATCCCAATGAGGAGAATGAATTTATAGTGCCCAATCATGAAAAGAAAGAAGATTATTATGTGAATCCGAGTTTATCCAATTGAAAAATGAACTTTAATACTAAAAATGGTAAAAAGAGATGTTTTTCTTATGAAACCAAAGCTTTAATATCATTTATCTGAATGAGGAGAATGTGTTTATGGTGCCTAATCACGAAAGAAAGGGAGATTATTATGTGAATCCGTGTTTGTCCAAATAGAAGAACCTACATTAATTCTAAAAATGGTAAAAAAATATGTTTTTCTTATGAAACCAAAGCATGGATATCATTTATCACAATAAGGAGAATGTGTTTATGGTGCCTAATCACGAAAAGAAAGGAGATTATTATGTGAATCCGTGTTTGTCCTAATCGATGAACAAACATTAATTTTAAAAATGGTAGAAAGAGAGGTTTTTCTTATGAAACCAAGGCATCAATTTGTTTATCCCAATAAGGAGAATGAATGTGTGGTGCCCAATCATTAAAAGAAATGAGATTTTTTTGTGAATGCGTATTTATCCCAATTGAAAAATGAACTTTAATTTTAAAAATGGCAGAAAGAGATGTTTTTCCTTTGAAACCAAAGCTTCAATATCATTTATCCCAATGAGGAGAATGTCATAATGGTGCCTCATCATGAAAAGAAAGGAGGTTCTTACGTGAATCCATGTTTATCCCAATTGAAATCCATGTTATCCCAATTGATAGATGAACTTTGATTCTAAATAATGGTGGGATGTGAAGTTTTTCTCATCAAACCAAAGCATCAATTCATTTATCTCAGTGAGGAGAATATGTCTATGGTGCCTAATCACGAAAAGAAAGAAGATTACTATGTGAATTTATGTTTGTCCAAATCGATGAACGAACATTAATTCTAAAAATGGTAGAAAGAGAAGTTTTTCTTATGAAACCAAAGCATCAATTCATTTATCCTAGTGAGGAGAACATGTTTATGGTGCCTAATCATGAAAAAAAGGAGATTATTATATGAATCTGTGTTTTTCTAAATCGATGAACGAACCTTAATTCAAAAAATGGTAGAAAGAGAAGTTTTTCTATGAAACCAAAGCATCAATACCATTTATCCTAATGAGGAGAATGTGTTTATGGTGCCTAATCATTAAAAGAAAAAAGATTATTATGTGAATACATGTTTGTCTAAATTGATAAACGAACATTAATTTTAAAAATGGTAGAAAGAGACATTTTTTCTTCTGAAACCAAAAAATCAATATCATTGATCCCAATGTAGAGAATGTGTTATGGTGCCCAATCATGAAAAGAAAGGAGATTATTACGTGAATGCATGTTTATCCCAATTGACAAATGAACTTTAATTTTAAAAAATGGTGGGATGTGAAGTTGTTCTTATCAAACCAAAGCATTAATTCTTTTATCCCAATTCATAGACAAACTTTAATTCTAAATAATGGTGGGATATGAAGTTTTTCTTATGAAACTCAAGCATCAATCCATTTATCCCAATAAGGAGAATGAATTTATGATGCCCAATCATTAAAAGAAATGAGATTGTTTATTTTGAAAGCGTGTTTATCCCAATTGAAAAATGAACTTTGATTCTAAAAATGGTAGAGAGACATGTTTTTCATTTGAAACCAAAGTGTCAATATCATTTATCCCAATGAGGAGAATGTGTTTATGGTGCCTAATCAAGAAAGGAAGGGAGATTGTTATGTGAATTCGTGTTTGTCCAAATCGGTGAACGGATGTTAATTCTAAAAATGGTAGAAAGTAATGTTTTTCTTATGAAACCAAAGAATGAATATCACTTATCCCAATGAGGAAATGTGTTTAAGGTGCCTAATCATGAAAAGAAAGGAGCTTATTATGTGAATCTGTGTATGTCTAAATCGATGAACGAACATTAATTTTAAAAATGGTAGACAGAGAAGTTTTTCTTATGAAACCAAAGCATTAATTCATTTATCCCAAAGAGAAGAATGAATGTGTGGCACCCAGTCATTAATACAAAGGAGATTATTAGGTGAATCCATGTTTATCCAATTAAAAGACGAACTTTAATTCTAAAAGTGGTGGAGAGAGATTTTTCTCTTGTGAAACCAAAGTTCAATATCATTTATCGCAATGAAGAGAAAATGTTTATGGTGCCTAATCACTAAAAGAAAGGAGATTATTATGTGAATCTGTGTTTGTCCAAATCGATGAATGAACATTAATTCTAAAAATGATAGAAAGAGAAGTTTTTCTTATGAAGCCAAAGGATCAATACCATTTACCCCAATAATGAGAATGTGTTTATGGTGCCCAATCATGAAAAAAAAAAGAGGTTGTTACGAGAATCCATGTTTTTCCCAATTGATAGATGAACTTTGATTCTAAATAACGGTGGGATGTGATGTTTTTCTTATGAAACAAAAGCATCAATTCATTTATCCCAATGAGGAGAATGAATATGTGGCTCCAAATAATTAAAAGAAAGAAGATTATTTTGTCAATACATGTTTATCCCAATTAAAAAATGAAATTTAGTTCTAAAAATGGTAGAAAGAGATGTTTTTCCTTTGAAACCAAAGCTTCAATATCAATTATCCCAATGAGGAGAATGTGTTTATGGTGCCTAATCATTAAAGGAAGGGAGATGGTTATGTGAATCCATGTTTGTCTAAATCGATGAACGAACATTAATTCTAAAAATGGTAGAAAGAGATGTTTTTCGCATGAAACCAAAGCATGAATATCATTTATCCTAATGAGGAAAATGTGTTTATGGTGCCTAATCATGAAAAGAAAGGAGATTATTATATGAATCCATGTTTGTCCAAACCATGTTTATCCAAACTGACAAACGAACACTAATTCTAAAAATGGTAGAAAGAGAAGTTTTTTCTCATCAAATGAATGCATCAATTCATTTATCCCAATGAGGAGAACGGATTTATTGTGCCAAATCATTAAAAGAAAGGAGATTATTATGTGAATGCATGTTTATCCCAATTAAAAAATGAACTTTAGTTCTAAAAATGGTAGAAAGTGATGTTTTTCCTTTGAAACCAAAGCTTCAATATCTTTTATCCCAATGAGAAGAATGTATTTATGAGGCCCAATCATAAAAAGAAAAGAGGTTATTAAGTGAATCAATGTTTATCCCAATTAACAGACACTTTAATTCTAAAAATGGCCAAAAAAGAAGTATTTCTTATGAAACCAAAGCATTAATTCTTTTATCCCAGTGCTGAGAATGAACTGGTGGTGCCCAATCATTAAAAGAAAGGAGGTTATTACATGAATCCGTGCTTATCCAATTGAAAAGTGAACTTCAATTCCAAAAATAGTAGAAAGAGATGTTTTTCCTTTGAAATCAAAGCTTCAATATCATTTATCCCAATCAGAAGAATGTATTTATGGTGCTAATCACGAAAGGAAAAGAGATTGTTATGTGAATCTGTGTTTGTCCAAATCGATGAACGGACATTAATTCTAAAAATGGTAGAAAGAGACATTTTTCTTATGAAACAAAAGCTTTAATATCATTTATCCCAATAAGGAGAATGTGTTTATGGTGCCCAATCATTAAAAGAAAAAAAATAATGTGAATCCGAGTTTGTTAAAATCAATGAACGAACATTAATTCTAAGAATGGTAGAAAGAGAACATTTTGTTATGAAACTAAAGCATCAATATCACTTATCCCAATAAGGAGAATGTGTTTATGGAGACCAATCATGAAAAGAAAGGAGATTATTAGGTGAATGCATGTTTATACCAATTTACAAACAAACTTTCATTCTAAATAATGGTGGGATGCGAAGTTTTTCTTATCAAACCAAAGCATCATTTCATTTATCCCAATAAGGAGAATGAATTTGTGGTGCCCAATCATTAAAAGAAAAGAGATTATTATATGAATGCATGTTTATCCTAATTGAAAAATAAACTTTAATTCCAAAAATAGTAGCAAGAGATGTTTTTCCTTTGAAATCAACGCTTCAATATCGTTAATCCCAATCAGGAAAAATGTGTTTATGGTGCCTAAACATGAAAGGAGGGGACATTGTTATGTGAATCCATGTTTGTCCAAATTGATGAATGGACATTAATTCTAAAAATGGTAGAAAGAGATGTTTTTCTTATGGAACCAAAGCATGAATATTATTTATCCCTATGAGGAGAATGTGTTTATGGTGCCTAATCACGAAAAGAAAGGAGATTATTATGTGAATTCATGTTTGTCCAAATCAACGACTGAACATTAATTCTAAAAATGGTAGAAAGAGAAGTTTTTCTTATGAAATCAAAGCATTAATTAATTTATCCTAAAAAACAGAATGAATGTGTGGTGCCTAATCATTAAAAGAAAGGAGATTATTATGTGAATGCATGTTTATCCCAATTGAAAATGAACTTTAATTCTAAAAACGGTAGAAGGAGAAGTTTTTCCTTTGAAACCAAAGCTTCAATATCATTTATCCCAATAAAGAGAATGTGTTTATGGTGCACAATCAAGGAAAGAAAGGAGGTTATTACGTGAATGCACGTTTGTCCCAAATGACAAATGAACTTTGATTCTAAATAATAGTGGGATGCAAAGTTTTTCTTATTAAACCAAAGCATTAATTCATTTATCCCAATGAGGAGAATGAATTTGTGGTGCCCAATCATTGAAAGAAAGGAGATTATTATGTGAATGCGTGTTTATCCCAATTAAAAAATAAACTTTAATTCCAAAAATAGTAGAAAGAGATGTTTTTCCTTTGAAATCAAAGCTTCAATATAATTAATCCCATTCAGGAGAATGTGTTTATGGTGCCTAATCACGAAAGGAAGGAAGATTGTTATGTGAATCCATGTTTGTCCAAATTGATGAATGAATATTAATTCTAAAAATGGTAGAAAGAGATGTTTTTTTTATGAAACCAAAGCATGAATATCGTTTATCCCAATGAGGAGAATGTGTTTATAGTGCCTAATCACGAAAAGAAAAAAGATTATTATGTGAATCCATGTTTATCCTAATTAAAAAATGAACTTTAATTCTAAAAATGATAGAAAGAGATTTTTTTCTTATGAAACCAAAGCTTCAATATCATTTATCCCAATGAGAAGAAATTATAGTGCCCAATCATTAAAAGAAAAAAGATTATTATGTGAATCTGTGTTTGTTAAAATCAATGAATGAACATTAATTCTAAGAATGGTAGAAAAAGAAGTTTTTGTTATAAAACCAAAGCATCAATATCATTTATCCTAATAAGTAGAATGTGTTTATAGTGCCCAATCATGAAAAGAAAAGATATTATTATGTGAATACATATTTATTCTAGTTGATAGATGAACTTTGATTCTAAAAGATGGTGGGATGTGAAGTTTTTCTTATGAAACCAAAGCATCAACACATTTATCCCAATAAGGGGAATAAATTTGTGGAGCCCAATCTTCAAAAGAAAGGAGATTATTATTTGAATTCATGTTTATCCTAATTGAAAAATGAACTTTAATTCTAAAAATAGTAGAAAGAGATATTTTTCCTTTGAAACCAAAGCTTCAATATCATTTATCCCAATGGGCAGAATGTGTTTATGGTGGCTAATCATGAAAGGAAAGGAGATTATTATGTGAATCCGTGTTTGTCCAAATCGATGAATGAACATTAATTTTAAAAATAGCAGAAATAGATGTTGTTCTTATGAAACCAAAGCATGAACAACATTTATCCCAATGAGAAAATGTGTTTATGGTGCCTAATCACGAAAAGAAAGGAAATTATTATATGAATTCGTGTTTATCCAAATCAATGAATGAACATTAATTCTAAAAATGGCAGAAAGAGAAGTTTTTCTTATGAAACCAAAGAATCAATCTATTTATCCCAATGAGGAGAATGAATTTACGGTGCCCAATCATTAAAAGAGAGGAGATTATTATGTGAATCTGAGTTTATCAAATTGAAAAATGAACTTTAATTCTAAAAGTGGTAAAAAGAGATGCTTTTCTTATGAAACCAAAGCTTCAGTATCATTTATCCCAATGCAGAGAATGTGTTTATGGTGCCTAATCATGAAAGGATAGGAGATTATTATGTGAATCTATGTTTATCCTAATCGATGAACGAACATTAATTCTAAAAATGGTAGAAAGAGATTTTTTCTTATGAAACCAAAGCATGAATAACATTTATCCTAATGAGGAAATGAGTTTATGGTGCTTAATCATGAAAAGAAAAGAAATTATTATGTGAATTTATGTTTGTCCAAATCGACGAATGAACATTAATTCTAAAAATGGTCGGAAGAGAAGTATTTCTTATGAAACCAAAGCATCAATTCATTTATCCTAGTGTGGAGAATGAATTTGTGGTGCCAATCATCAAAATAAAGGAGATTATTATGTGAATCTATGTTTAACCAATTAAGAAATGAACTTTAATTCTAAAAATGGTAGAAAAAGATTTTTTTTCTTATGAAACCAAAGCTTCAATAGCATTTGTCCCAAGCGGAGAATGTATTTATGGCACCTAATCATGAAAGGAAGGGAGATTATTATGTAAATCTATGTTTGTCCAAATCGACGAATGAACATTAATTCTAAAAATGACAAAAAGAGATGTTTTTCTTATGAAACCAAAGCATGAATAACATTTATCCCAATGAGGAAATGTATTTATTGTGCCTAATCATGAAAAGAGAGGAGATTGTTATGTGAATCCATGTTTGCCCAAATCGACGAACAAACATTAATACTAAAAGTTGTAGAAAGAGAAGTTTTTCTTATGAAACCAAAGCATCAATTCATTTATCCCAATGAGGAGAATGAATGTGTGGTGGCCAATCATTAAAAGAAAGGAGATTATTATGTGAATGCGTGTTTATCCCAATTGAAAAATGAACTTTAATTCAAAAAATGGTAGAAAGAGAAGTTATTGTTATGGAACCAAAGCATCAATATCATTTATCCCAATGAGATGAATATTTTTATGGTGCCTAATCACAAGAGAAAGGGAGAATATTTTGTGAATCCATGTTTGTCCAAATCGATGAACGAACATTAATTCTAAAAATGGCAGAAAGAGATGTGTTTCTTATGAAACCAAAGCATGAATAACATTTATCCCAATGAGGAAATGTGTTTATTGTGCCTAATCATGAAAAGAAAAAAGATTATTATGTGAATCTATGTTTGTCCAAAATGACGAACAAACATTAATTCTAAAAATGGTAGAAAGAGAAGTTTTTCCTATGAAACCAAAGTATCAATTCATTTATCCCAATGATGAGAATGAATTTGTGGTGCCTAACATTAAAAGAAAGTAGATTATTATGTGAATCTGTGTTTATCCAATTGTAAAATGAACTTTAATTCTAAAAATAGTACAAAGAGATGTTTTTCTTATGAAACCAAAGCTTTAATATCAGTTATCCTAATGAGGAGAAAGTGTTTATAGTGCCTAATCACTAAAAGAAAGGAGATTATTATGTGAATCCGTATGTGTCCAAATCGATGAACGAACATTAATTCAAAAAATGATGGAAAAAAAAGTTTTTCTTATGAAACCAAAGCATGAATACCATTTATCCCAATGGTGAGGATGTTTTTATGGTGCCCAATCTTGAAAAAAACAGAGGTTATTACGTGAATCCATGTTTATCCCAATTGATGGATGAACCTTGATTCCAAATAATGGTGGGATGCAAAGTTTTTCTTATGAAACCAAAGCATCAATTCATTTATCCTAATAAGGAGAATGAATATGTGATGCCCAACATTAAAAGAAAGGATATTGTTATGTGAATGTGTGTTTATCCCAATTGAAAAATGAACTTTAATTCTAAAAATGGTAGAAATAGAAGTTTTCCTTTTGAAACAATAGCTTCAATATCATTCAGCCTAATGAGGATAATGTTTTTATGGTGCCCAATCATGAAAAGAAAGGAGGTTAATATGTGAATCTATGTTTATCGCAATTGAGAGATGAACTTTGATTCGAAATAATGGTGGGATATGAAGCTTTTCTTATGAAAAAAATCAATTCATTTAGGCCAATAAGTATGAATTTGTGGTGCCTAATCATTAAAAGAAAGGAGATTATTATGTGAATGCATGTTTATCCCAATTGGAAAATGAACTTTAATTCCATAAATGGTAGAAAGAGATGTTTTTCCCTCGAAACCAAAGCTTCAATGTCATTTATCTTAATGAGGAGAATGTGTTTATTTTGCCTAATCATGAAAGGAAGAGAGATTATGTGAATCTGTGTTTATCCAAATTGATAAACAAACATTAATTCTAAAAATGGTGGAAAGATATGCTTTTTTTATGAAACCAAAGCATGAATATCATTTATCCCGATGAGAAGAATGTGTTTTTGTTGCCTAATCACGAAAAGAAAGGAGATTATTATGTGAATCCATGTTTGTCCAAATCAATGAATGAACACTAATTCTAAAAAAGGTAGAAAGAAAAGTTTTTCTTTTGAAACCAAAGCATCAATTCATTTATCCCAATGAAGAGAATGAATTTGTTGTGCCCAATCATTAAAAGAAAGGAGATTATTATGTGAATCCAAGTTTATCTAATTAAAAAATGTATTTCAATTCTAAAAATGCTAAAAAGTGATGTTTTTCTTATGAAACC
>JBBYHK010479286.1:0-18185 GCA_038382065.1 Adansonia grandidieri | reverse complement strand
TAGTTTCCTAATTTTTCCCTTGTAATCTACTATATAACACTATGTACTGTCAATTAAAAAATAATAAGAATAATTTTTCCATCTCAGATTTTGTAAGAGTTATTATTGTTTTTGGACCTTGGAAAAAAAATCATAAAAGCAAGCCAACCTCATTGCCAGCCAAAAACATTTAAACAAGTTCAGGCTCAAATCTCATTTATTTTTTGTTCTCAACTATTAAAATGGGATCGGATTATGCAAACCAACAGCATATAAAAAAAGTAAAAAGCTAAAAAGAAACCCAAAAAGAGAAAAAAAAAAAAAAAAGGCTGGCCATGCTAATAATGTGAAGAATGAAGCCCTTTCTGAGACAAAGTTTAAGACCATAAATCCTGCCCCTGCCTAATTACGTCAGATAGTTTATCAGAGTATGGGCACACTTTGTCTACTGTCGATAAATACATGTTCTCAATGCAAAGAATAGCTATCTTTCATAGTATGGCTCTTCTAATCCTTAATAGAATGAAATTAGAGTTTCATATGTAGAAAGAATAACTCCATACCCCTGCCAAAGAGTTTGAACTCTCATTAAAGCGCTTGTCTTTTAGATGGAGGTGAGCACAGCAAGCCCAAGCTCGCCTACAAAGCAAGACATTTACCATTGCACTTTTGTGCGTGTATGAAAATGCATCAAGAAGGGACAGGTCATCATTTCTTATATGAGAAGACAAAAAGCCCAGGGAGAACTCGTTACTAGAGATTTTTTACATTGGAGATTCAATTAAGCACAAGACTAAATTGTTCAAGCATATTGCCAAAGGCTGTTTTATCTAAGCTAACTAAATGTGCTTATTGAATGGCACGAAAAGTTTCCAAAAAAGGTAGTGCTGAGCTAATGAAAGCCCCAAATCTCACATGTCCCCTTTTTCTCTTTGTCATTTCAAGATATTTCCCTCTTCCTCTATTGTAATCTCTCCTCTTTTTTTTTCCCATCTCCAGCCTCTTCAATCATCATGATCACAATTTTGCCATGATAAAGTCTCATTCTCTTTTGTTATTCATTCTTTTTCTCTCAACTTCTTCAATTGATGACAAACCAGAAATGTGTGGTATGATGATTTTAAACCAATTGGAAAAGGCAAAAGTGAGAGAAAGGTGAGCCATCCCTTCAAAAGAAAGGTTAAGCAGTCATGGATTCAGCCTGCTGAGGGAAATCCTCTGGAGATATTGCGCAGGAAGTTGAAAAGGCTTAAGATCGTTTTGAAAAGTTGAACAAGGAACACTATAGTGGTATATCGAGAGAGTTGCTGAGAAAACAACTCAGTTGGATCAACTGCAATTGCAACTCTTTCCAACCATTCTAGTGAACCGGCCACACAAGAGGAGGAGGTTGCTAGAGAGCTCTTGGACTTGGCAGCAACTAAAGAGATTTTTTTTAACAAAAATCTGGAGTTCAGTGTGTAAGAAAAGGAGATCAAAATACTGGTTTCTTTCACAAGCAAGTTCTAGTGAAGCAGAAGGGCAGCACCTGTAGAGTCCTGCATGATGCACAATGGAGAAAATTGGAAACCTTTCAGTCCGCCTTGAATGAAGCAATCTGGTTCTTTCAACAACTTCTTGGTGTTGGTTTAGGGTTTAGGCCAGGGATTCAAATAGCAGTCGCAACACAACATTATGGCCGCTATTTAGCAGTTTTGACACCCTCCTTTACCGATATCGCAACCAATATTTGACTGCAATTGACTGCGATAACGTTCATTATGTCCACAGCCACGAAACGCGATGCGATAGAAAACGCATCGGCGACCGCTTTTTAAATCCTGGTTTAGTGTAAATGGATATCATAGAGCAAATTTGCCCCTCAGATGCACAATTAAGGTGGATTTCCAGAAAGCATTTGATTCTTTGATCTGGCACTTCATCCCTTAAGTCCTAGAGGTGCTTGGCTTTCCTAAAAGCTATTGCATGGATTCAGGAGTGTATTACCATGCCAAGGTCCTGTTGCAATCGAAGGAGGACTAGTGGGGTATTTTAAAGAAACAAAGGGGGTTTAGACAGGAAGATCCTCTTCCTTGCTATGAATGTTCTGTCATGCATCTTGAAAATAGATACTGCTAAGGGAGTGTTTGCTTTGCATCCTAAGTGTAAAAAGGTCAATCTCACTCACCTGAGTTTTGTAGATGATCTTATTTTCACAAAGGGGAAAGTTGATTCAGTAGAGGCTATTACTAAACTCTTGGAAGTCATCTACTTGATGTCTGGATTATTGCTCAACCGTTCAAAGAGTGAGCTCTTTATTGCCGGCCTATCTGATAAAGCAAAGCGAGAACAGGTTTCAAGCTAGGCACCCTGCCAGTCAGGTAACTACGAGTACCTCTAGCACTAGAAGGTTGAGCGAAAGGGATTGTTATATTCTGACAGACAAGATCGCTAAAAGGATCAGATGATGGCTTGTGAAGCTCATTTCTTATGATGGAAGGTTGCAGCTCATTCAATCAGTCCTTTTCAACAGGCAAAACATCTGGTGCAAGAATCTGTTCCTACTATCAAAGGTTGTTATTAAGGTGAACCAGTTACCCAATGTTTTCTTTTGGAAGGGTAAAGAAGGCATCGCCAAGGGGCCAAGAGTAGGGTGGCAAAAAATATGCCATCCTAAAGTAGAAAGGGCATAGGCTCAAGGATTTGGCAAGTTGGAATAAGGCATGTATGATCAAGAACTTATGGTTGATTCTTAGCGAAGCAGGCTCTTAACGGGTGGCTTGGACTGACCAATATATTCTGAAGGGTAGGAGCTTAACGCAGCAACCTCATCTCTAGAACTCAAGGAGTTGGAAAAAATTTATGAAGTTAAGAACTTTGGCCTTCAGATTCATGCAGCAGCAAGGCTCCACCTGGGTTTGGTTAATGCTTGGGCCAACCTATCAAACAGCATGGGTACAGAATGAACAAAGACATAGGCAGCCAAAAGTGGATGGCATAGATACATTTGGTGCATGCTTTCAAATCCAAGGCACTCTATTACAGCTCAGATGGCCCTTTTGGACAGGCTACCAACAAAAATTAAACTAAACTCTTGGGGCGTCGTGTTCCAAGGGAATGATCAATGTGTAGCAAGGAAGATGAGGCAAGAGACTATGTGCTCTTTGGCTGTAGATTTTCAAAGCACGTACGGAGGAGGATCCTACTTGAATGCAATGTCACTAAACTAAGCTCTTGGGGGTGTTGTGCTCCAATGTGTAGTGAGGAGGATGAGACAAGAGACTATGGGCTCTTTGGTTGTAGATTTTCAAAAGCACATAGGAGTAGGATCCTACTTGCCTGCAATGTCAATAAAAAGTGAAAGAAAGCTGAAAAAAAAAATTTCAGTGCAGTAACTAAATCCATTTGTGGCATTCTCCCCATTCTAATCTAACTGGGGTCCCATACCGATGTCAAAATTGTGTCTACACAAGCATCTCTGACCTCAGCAAACGTGCAAGTGAACTAACTGGTTAATCTATAGTGATTTTTGCAAGAAACATGGTACACAAATAAAATGCAGTGAAATGAAAATAAGATGGCCAAATATGACAGCACTAAATATATTTGCGTTCTATTCAGATTGGTTATCAAACCGATCAATTCTGCCAAGATCAATGACAAACCTTGCAGGCATTGGATAAAAATTGTTGCATGTAGAGAGTTTCATATATCAAATTTTTACTTCAAAAGCACGTCAAACAGCAATGCAGTCGATATAATAATTCCAGTGTATGAAAAATACAGTGTAAATCTCAAAACATATAAATTTGAAGTTGTTAACATACCTGTTGAAGAGTTTGGCTTTTATCAATTCTAACACCAAAACAGAATACACGAGCATCAGTTCCAGTCAAAGTTATCTTATTACTTCCATCTTTAGTATGTGGAGTTATCTGACAACAGAACAGACAATCAAATGAGTGTTTAGACAACTGTTGTTTGTTAATAGATAAGAATATTAACAGGATTATAAAGAACGAGCAATCATCTGCCTGCCAGCTTCCCCACCTATTCCAACCATATTCATACACATGTATAGGTTAATTCTATGGAGAATATGATTGCACATATATCAAGAACAAAAACAAAATTAGTCTCATTTACAGAAGTAAAAAACTCACAATTGGACCATCATCACGGCCATTAGCCCCCAGCAATTGTGAGCAAGGTCTATTAATGGCATGAACAGGTACGCCTGTTTGAAAAAACTGTCAGTTATATACTAAAAAAATATTGCTGAAAAAAATTGAAATGGTAAAGTACATAGAAAATATTCAATGTCAAGATAGAGAGCAACAATGTTTCAACTAGAAAAAAAAAAGGCAAACAAGACAAGCATGCTTTTTTTTTTCCTCCTCAGATCCAAGCATGCTTCTCAATGGCAACAAATTCAATAAACAGTAGCGAAGCAATTAAGCTGTCAAAGGTACATTACCAGGTAAGTAGTCAAAGCAAAACTTAATGACCATACCATTGACCTGCAAATCTGCATTTTGAGGCCACTGCATCCTGAGTGGAGCTTTGTCATTGAGAAGCATGCACCATGCCTATTCGAAAAGATGAGAAACAAAAACATCAAGATAGATAACCAAAAACACTATCATCAAACTGTACATATTTTTTTTCACTAGCCAACCTGGACATCGTACTCTTGTTTTGTCAGTAAGTCCTTGTCTGCCTCTGGTGATTTGGAAAGTTTTCTGCACACTTTGTATTGGATTTGTACTGTAAAATTGAAATTGTGAATTTGAATAAGTAAACTAACAAACTAATAAGGACAAGGTCACAAAAAGTTAACCACATAAAGCATAAACACAACGATATTCACACCAAAAGGGCGAGGAAGTTTATGAGGGGAAAGAAAAAGCTTTACTATTTCCACAGAGTGTACTCACCCATCAGTTGGGATATCCGTAACAAACCACTTCACCGGATATAAAGGGTGTGAAATAGTAAGCCAAAAACTGCACATGGAGAAACGCATCATGAATTAAAAGAATGTAACATAAATTTTACAATTAAAATCAAGGTCTAACAGATTGAACAATATTTCAAAACCCATTAACGTTATTTCCACCAAATGATACACTTGATGCATCCATATGGCAAGTACAACGCAAATACAGAATAAAGAACACAGCTACAATGAGGAAATGGCTACTGTAGAAAAAGTATATGATGTGATGGGCATTAAAATACTAGATAAATAGTACGTTTCTACAGGTATGTTTCTCCTGTAGTAGAGCTAATTTAACATTACCTTGTTGAACATCCTATAGATACAATTAACAGCATTTCAATCTGAAAAAAAAAACTCCTAAGAGGAAAGGATCATAAGCTCTTTATTATACCTCCCATCCACAATTCCTAATCTTTATCATTAATGTGTAAAACCACTAACTATATTGTGCCACTGAGATATTAGATACAGACTCCATGAGTTAAGAGTACATAGCCACAGAAAAAAAGAAAATATCCCTTATTTTCCCCAAAAAAGGGATGTGATTCCACATTCAAACTGATTTGATCATTACAAATATACTTTCTAATTTTATTTCATTGCAATAAACAAATACTTCCTACTTTTGCTCATACTTATCTATTTTTCCTTTCTCCTGCCTACATAGTGGGTGGCACAAAAGCAAGTCCACATATACAAGTCCTGCATCCTTATTATACATTCTATCACAGAGGTTCAACCAGTAATTAGTCATTATCCAACCAAACTGCACTGTGAATGTCTTCCATGTTAATATTGCAACACAATAATTATAAAGATAGAACACATTCAATTAGATGTGAAATACTAGAAATATATACACATTTCTATATCATGACATTAAACTTCAGGAAATAACCAAGCCATAAAGGAGTAAATAGCTTCACTGTCAATTTGAAGTAATCATGGGCACGTATGCAAATACACATACACACAGAGGATAGAGACATAAGGATCCGCTCGGCTTAGTCGACAAATCTCACAATAAAATAAATCAGGAACTAATGGATTTCCCTCCATATGCTTCTCTGGGATTATAACACAATCAATATGTTGCCGCACTCGGCAGCTTGGATCCTCACACTGTTGTTAGAACAAGGGCAGAAGCAAAAAAAATCAGCAATTGAATTTATGGTAGAAGAAAGGAAAACGTTGTAGCGGATAACAAAAACAGATATCTTCAGAATCCAAGTATCTCTTCTCAAAAGGAGAAGAGCATACCACATGAACCAAAATTATGAATAGAAATAATATGTTATGGTCACAACATATGATACCTTGGTATCACTGTAGCAAGAATCACTAAACAATGCATCAATAAAACAAGATCAAAAGCAATGCAACTCATACAATTCCTTCAAGGCAAGCTTCATACGAAAGTACACAAACATAAAACACTGCATTAGTAGATACCTATGGTTGCAGAAGGACACTGAGAAAGATGTCTACTTCTGCTTTGAGGTAAATGTCAAACTTAGGAAATTATTGGTTCCCCAAAAACTTGAGGTAAAGGAGAAAATCCACTAGAAAGTCTAATGTGCCTGAATCTATGCACTGTTATTCAAAGCTAGAGTTTCCTAGCAAATCCAACAATGCCCTTGCCAACTGATCTATCTATTTCCATCTTTTCGTAGCCTGAGATTATCTATCTACAATTTTTACAAGACAGTTTCCCCACAGTTGAACAGTTTCCAGATTCATTCCGATAAATAGAAATATGAAACTTTGCAAAAATGTTTACAAGTCAAGAAGAAAAAATCAAAATCATAAGATGATACCAGGAAAATGCATAAGTGTTCCGTAAACTGAGCATACTATATATATCATCTCAAGTGAAGGAAATGCAAAGCCAACATGAAGAGCCACTAATAAAGCAACACGACATTGACTTAAAAAGGTAAAGCCACCCAACATTCCAATCGCACACTTGCGACATCAAATCGTCATTAACATGCAAAAATAAGGCAAAGAATGTTAAGCTCATTATCATCACCTTTTTGGTCATGTTCTCAGTCTCCAACGAACTTCCACAGGGACAACAAACTTTCATATCTGATTGAAAGGGATCATCTATTTCGCCTTTAACATTACTGCTGTCTGGCACACCCTCACCCTTTGATGACAATTCAGTGGCTCCAGAAACCTGCATCTTCCCGAGGATGAGAAATACACTTCAGAAAATAAAACACACACCAACACTTTAGAGAGGAAATAAGTGCAATACAAAGATTACAAAAATCCTAAGTGGAAAATTAGATATACCAGCATCATCTTATCTCAACAGTAAGTCATATCTTTTTCACAAGGGGGGAAAAAAAGAAAAAAACAAATTCCACTGTACATGTCCCCATCTAAACCTTCAATAGAAATAAATCATAAATGTAAAAGTAAACCTGTATATGTCATCAACAAGTTTTGCCACATCTTCCTTTCCCACAGGAGTCCTCTTTGCCCACATCTTTGCAACTGGGAAAGAACAAGTAAGTAAATCAAACATTATTATAAGGGCTAAAACACATAGTTTCTGAACAAATTAAACAGATTTAGGAGCCAAATTTGAACTATCTACAATCTAATAATGACACTAAAAATTCAGGAAATAGTACAATTCTCCTGACACGCATACTTGTATGCAAACCCTTTATTCCTCCGCCAAAACACTGCAGCCATAAAATAATTACAAAGAGCCATTGGAAGCACCAACAAGTGAAAAGCAGTTAAAAAGAGGAAAAACCGAATAAAAAAGAGTTTTTCATTTTTTTCGTTGAAATTATTTCTGTAAATGATGAGATTTGAACCCATAACCTCTTAGAATTATATTAAAGACGACACCGCTAAGCAAAAATGCATATTCTTATCAATTATTTACTATATTGAAACTTATTTAACACTAATAATATTTTTTAACAGTTAAAATTATTTTAATTTAAACACTGATTCATCCGGTCCAACTGGTCAGAGTGGTTGAAACAGTAACCAAAGGTCATAGTATATTATAATGAAATTAACAGTTAAAATAGTTAGATACTACTACAATGTCTAGAATCCAGAAAAACTACAGAAAAATTAGGCAGAAAACAGTTTCACAATTGCTTTCCTTGGTCACCAGCCCACCCAAAAAAAAAGAAAGATGACTGATATAAGTTCCGCTAACTGCTCAAACTCAAACGCTTTACAGCATTCTAATTTCTAATAATATATCAATGTTCCATATCTGACTATAAGACTGAGTGTATTGCAGATACAGACACAAGCATATCAACAGCTAAATACTAGCACTCTAACATATTTCTAATGCTAGCAGAGTAATACCAGAAATAATAAATATTTAAAAGATAATATAAACCATGAATGACTATGGTGGTTATGTGTTGCTTGACTCAAACAAGAGAAGCAGGGAAGAAATTTTTACCTCGTTCATCAGAGAGGGCAGCAAATATCCTCTCAACAAGGTCCTACAAATGAAATTACACAAAGGTAAAACATAACCCTACACCCTGAAACTGCAAGTTATAATAAAAATGCAGATAAATGAACAAAATTTAAAGCTGTTAATTTGCCAAATCTGCAAGTAAATAATATAACAGATTTAGGGCAAAATAGCGCAATTTCGAATACCTCTCAGACAAACAGGTAAAAATTCATGGTTCACCTCTCATACTCAAAATGCTAAAATGTAGAAACAAAAAACAAATGCACGACTAAATATGAGAAAAAATATAAATTCCACCTACCACCTATCGTTTTGGCAGTCAAATAATGTGAGCTCATCAAAAAACATTAAAAAAAAAACTAGCTTCATACAGAGAAAAAAAATACAAAAAGCAAGAAAGAGAGAACTGCGAATTCAGGATAATAAGAACAAAGACTATTGAACCACCATGAAGCTAAGATGCAACACAAACATCCCTAATGAAAGCAAGTAAACTACAGTGCATTATCTCAAGCCCCTAACCTGCTTCTTTCCCTGTTTTGGGAGACCCAACTGAGTGAGAACATCCTTGAGTTCTTCTATTTGAAAATTTGCCAATTTATCCTACAATAGCAATATCACTTTCAAATAAAGTGCTCAACAAATAAATTGAAAAAGAAAAGAAACGCATCAACAGATTGGCATCAATCATAATAAGAAGCAGCTAAAGACATACCACTTTACCCACTAAAATACAGCTTAAAATCTTGGTCTGATATTTTGATTAATAAAATAGTACAATGATAAATATAAAAATGCCATGATTTAAGTGGCTCTATAAAATAAAGTTGGAAACGTCGAGCACCATTAAAAGTTTGTTCACAACTAATACCAATTCGATCAAGCAGAAGATCTGAAGCCAACAAAAGCATCCATATTAAGCTTACTTAAAAACTTAAAAACTTAAAAACAAAGCCACCTAAGCTATTACCATAATATGTTGCAACAAGAGGAAATTCCCTTATATAATTACCAGCAGCCCAACAATCAAATTAAATTACATTGCAAAAACAAAAGTACAATCAACACTAATTGTTAACCTAGTTCATTAAATTTGATAAATAAATCACAAAAAAAGGATATAAAAAGTTCTATTCTTGGACAATATTCAATAGTTAAGCCGTATATAATTACAAAACGTTTCTGAAGAAACCAAAAAAATAATAATAATAATAAAAGGCTACTCAAAATAGGCGAAAAAAATCAAAATAAAGCTAAATTATTTACATAAAAAGTAAAATACCTTGCAACGGGCAACCAAATCCATGTTCATTTTACAGTCTGTAGCCAAGCAAAAACCAGTGATCAAAAACCTGAACACTCAAAAATTACAAATCGATATAATAAGAAACAACATAACTAAAACCGAAAAAAAAAAATTAAATTACTCAATCAATCAACCTACAAAGAACGAGAATCAAAATATAAAATTGATCAAATTCAAGGAACTTACAAGTTTTCTGATAATAAATAAGGAAAATTAATCGAAAGGAAAAAGGGAAGTTTAATAAATGGAAAAGAAATTGGGGAATTTGGGCTCGGAGTGTGAAGGAGGCCGACTTCTCCTTTTGACTAAAGAGACCCAACCAAAAGGAAGGAACTAATCTTTCCAGAAACAATATATTCACAGAAAGTGACCGGGCTTATTGCCGATTATCAAATCGGGTTTTTGACGGGGAACACGTCCGGGGTTAGTTCCATGAAAGTTGCGTGTTGCCGTGTTCGTTTCTGTAAGTCACGCCCCTCTTTTTTTTCTAGGATAAGGGATTTATTTTGTATTTATATTTTTTTATATATTTAAAATATTATAAATTTATAAAAAATTTATATACTATTAATTTATTTATATTTAAATTTTAACATATTTTTATATTTATATTTATATTTTATATTATTTTATGTTATTTTTTTATATTTAACGTGTGTTATAATTTTATATAATTTATATAAATTTTTACGTATTAATAATTTGATATATGTAGATTTTAACATGTTCATGTATTTATATCGTATTCATGTTACTTTTCATATTATACTTTAATTATTTTTCTGTGCTGTATTTATATTATGTTTCAATTCATCCCTTATTTTATATAATTTGTTATGATTATTCAATTTAAAAAAAAATTTATTTTCGTGTCATACTCATGTTACTTATGTCTCAATTAATATCATATTTTACATATTTGTTACAGTATTTCAATTTAGAAAAAATTGCATGTTCATATCATGCTTACTTTATTTTTTGTGTGTTTTAGTGTATTATAATTTAATTTTTACATATTAATAATTTATTTTATATAAATTTTAACATGTTCATGTATTTATATCATATTTATGTTATTTTACATATTATGTCATATTTTAATTATTTTTTATGTTATTTACGTGACACGTCTTAATTTATATCATATTTTGCATAATCTGTTATACTTATTTAATGTTATCTCTAAATTCATTTATTTAAGGATTATATTATTGTACTTATCAAAGATTAATATAAAATTATATTTAAAATTTTAATTTAATTTCTGAAGTATAACGAAGGGTATATTCTAGTTCTTCATAAAAAAAATCTTAGATTTTATCCATATGAATGTCTTTTTTTATTTTAAAATAAATTTGACATGTTTATTTTTTTTATTTTAAAATATAAAAAAGGTAAGGATTTTAAGCATAAAAAATAATTTATGACATTTTAAAAAGTAGACTCATAAAAATAGTAGAAATTATTTTAAAAATAAGGTAAAATTAGAAATTTGATTTTGGTGGAAATGGTGTAACTTCACTCGTGAGTCGATTGAATCGTGGTCAAAAAAAATTTAAATATCAAACTTAAGTTAAAATTTAATCTTACTTGATTGTTCAAAAATTATTTAAAAAATAATAAAATTTATAAAAAAATATTTTTATATTAATATTTATATATTTTATAATTAAAATTAAATAAAATATTATTTAATTAAATAAATAATAATTTAAATTAAATTATATAAATTACAAAATATTTTATTTAAATTTAATTTGACCCAAATGAAAGCAGAATTACCCAACGTTGAACATGTTCTAGTTTAAAGACTTACCACAATAGGACAGGGATGGGACCCACCAGACGTGTAGATTAGAAAAGGTGAAATGTTCCTTCTTTTTTTTTTTTTTTTTTTTGTTATGCAATTTGGTGGATTTCTTTTTCCATGAAATTCCTTTCTTAAATTCCGTTCACACTTCTTTTTTCTTATTTTGACAAAAAAAATATAAAAAATTGAATTCTTTTTATTGCGACTTATTAATTTTATAAGCGGTTTTAAAATTTTATTACACATCTAACGTATTTTTAATTAAATTATTTATTTATTTAATATATCTTAAAAAAATTGTCATTTCATTAATTCTTTTATAAAATTAAAAAATTTTATTAATAATAAATAATATTTTTTTAAGAAAAGTAATAATCTTAAACTCCACAAGCAATAGTAGATATGTTCAAAGGTCGATGGCAGTTGAACTATCAACTTAAATCTAAAAGTTCATCCGATATTTTGAAATATTTATATAAAACTATTAGATCCGAAAAATGAATTTGTGCAAAAAATAAAGCTCATTAGAAAAAGGGTCAAGCCTTATGCATAGAATTTTAATCCCAAGCCAACTTTACCCGAATAATATTTTTTATTATAAAATTTATATTTTTATAATGTAATTATATATATTTTATAATAATATTGTAATTTTACTTTACTATTTGTTAACTTGTTGAAACACTTATATAATGAAAGTCATACAATGTATTTTTAAAATAGTATGAATAAAAACTTAATAAAAATGTATTTAATTATTAAAAATTAAATTAAAAAGATTTGAAATATATATATATGTATATATAATATGGATGACTTAAATAAATTTACACTATTTATTTACAAATATCGACAGATTTGAACAAAAAAAACTAGCCATGTTTGGGTTAGGCTAGGTTTGGGCAAAGCTATAGAATATTAATATCCTGGTTTGGTTGGGTAATTTAACGTGCTAATGGATCTAGTCAATACCTAATATTGATTTTAGAATTTTTTTTAAAAAAATGAAAAGAATGAGCTAAAAGAGTGATATCATGAAAGATATTGCATATGTTACGGAGCTATTAGCTTCTTCCCAAAGGCATGTTTGATGAGAAAGACAAGTATGATAAAATGTGCAAATGCATCTGTTTATATTCCCAAAAACTTTAATTTTCTTATTGCTTCGCCGTCAATTTGGATACCCAACTCAGGGGTGTTTTTCACAAAACAATGCAATACATCCGCTTATATTCTAAAAAATCAAAATGTTTCATAAGATGTGTAGAACACTTGAATGCTCAAAGACTTTACTTTTATTATCTAATGAAAGATTAATACACTTTACCTATTTTTTAGAATAACCTGATACATACACCTCGTTCATATAACAATGAAGAGCCAATATTAATAGAATGATAGCTACATTTGCATAAGAATTTTTTTTATAAAATAAAATTAAAATGATAAAATTAAAACTATTATTATTATTAATAAAATTAAAGTTATTATTTACAAAATAAAATTTAAAATCAAAAGTTGTAAGATGCATGAGCTAGACTCAAAACTTGAGGCTCGAAATATAACTCGAGCTTTATCGAATTTCACTTTTAAAGCTTGAACTCAATTAGAGATAAAAATTAAATTGTTCAAGCTTGTTTGATTAAGCTTGTTTATCTGTTATAAAATGAGCTCGATTTCATAGTTAACTTAAACCTCGATTATTTAAGCTTGAACTCGAGTTTAAATTGAGATTTTCAATACTAATTAAAATTAAAAAAGAAAAAAGCTAGATTAAGCACCCAAGCCTTTTAAGTTAAGCATTAGGATATTCACATTTGACTATCTAGATAGCTAGAGCATAAGCTCGAGTTCAATTCAATAATAACTAAGCCAAATTCAGTTTTTTTTTTTTTTTGAGCTTGGGACATTCCTCACGAAGTGGCTTAATTGATACCAGTGTTGTAAAAGAGTATCCCTGAGAGGATGTCCAAGTTCAACTCACAAATAAAGAAAAAAAAAAAAAAACTTGAATTCAGCTCAATCATTGTTGAGTAGAGCTCGAGTAAGTTAAATTTGAATATCCTAATACTTGACTCCATTATATGACGAGTCTAATCGAATTTTTTTATTTTAAATTAGCATTGAAAAAACACAATATGACCTTAATGAAAATATTATTGGAAAAAAATAACGTTGATGATGATATATTTTGGGAAATCAATATAACACAAGTGCAGTGTAGTCCAGATCATGCCCAAAAAAAAAAAGGTCAAAGCCATTGCCATGCAAACAAGAATTTAGTCCCTGCATCTAGATAGGAATATGCAGGAATGTTATAAAAAACATCATATATTCGTGATATAATCTAGTAAAAGCCTAGAAGACCCTGTGTAAGTTGGAGGGGGTTGTCTTAAAATTTAAGCATATCCTGATGCTGAACAACGACTGGCACCCCATTCTCAGCTCAGAACTTTCATCTCTGCATTTGATGATTATATATTGATCAATAATCCAATAACTCACTGAATTATAGTAAGTACTAGAAAATCAATTTCTCAGACTGACATTTAGAAAAAAGATTCTACAAAAATGGAGTGACGAAATGAAATTGAGAAGCAATGTATATGTACCTACACTCGCAAACTCCTATTTTTAGTCCCTCAAAGAATCTATGTTGCTCCAACTTCTCATTTTTCTTAAAGTATCCATATCCGACATACTCTGGAAATATATTGGGATATGAACCTCCTAAAGGTCTTCCAAATTCATGGAAAACTTAAAAAAAAAAAAATTGAACATACCTATATCGGATACATACTTGCATCTAATGCTTACACCCAAGTCTGAGTAACATACCAAGGAATGCTTAATCAGATACAAGTAATTTCAGGCAAATATTTCATGGAACAGCTAAGCATACAATGAAGAAACCTTGGTGCTTACCTTTCGAATGATCACAACTCTTTATTGCTGTCTATATGTGCTTTTTCCGCAGCCTTTTCTACTTCTTCCAAAGCAAACTTTTTTAGAGATTCAACATCCCTTGGCCCTGGTCATTTGCATAACATGCAGGGGGGGAAAATAGTTCAATACCAAAAATAGTTCCAAAACATAGTCCTCTGAAATCTTTATTAACCAAAGCTTATTATTATGCATAGAAGTTATATTTATGGTGAGTGCCAAAAAACAACTAAGATGTGGCATACAACAAAATCAGAATAATTACATATAACTAGAATTTATCCTGCTCGGCAGTGTTTTAGACTCCTATTCAATTCAAGTAGTTTCAAAAATTAAAATTAGGCTTCTTTGAATGCCATGTGCAACCATAACAGCATCCAATACCATGTTAGATAGACTTTACAAAGATTAGCCGCTTCGAATGGCCTTTACCAAAATCCTCAGCAATTTGCGTACTGAATGGTAGCACTATAATATTTTGGCTATAAAAGAGATATGTCCGCTTAAAATAAGTTGGGAGGGTTAAAATGAAATGCAGCTTGTAAAGTTTATGAAAATTCAAATCTTACTCTTTTGTTTTTTTCTCCATTTAACGAATCTCACAGATAGTTCAAACAGAACAGAAACACTTGCACACTGAGTGATGAAAATTTGCCTATTTTCGTCTGAAACAAATTTATGGAAATAAAAAGGGATGCTCATAGTCAGACATTTTGTTTTAATAGCTGGGATTGCTAGGGTTTGATCCCTGGCCAAACTAAGAGTTCAACACTCTACCAACAGACCACATGGAACTAAGAGTCTTAAAAAAAATGCAATTAGAAATTCAAAGAAAACCATACAACTTAATCATTGGGCAACATGATTCAGTCACTAATGTAGCACATGATAATTTTAGAATATTAATCAAACTAGATTTTGTGCCATACATACATGTGATGAGTGAACATGCATTTTTTTTCTTTCAAGATTTAACATCCAAGGGGGAAAAAAACTACTTCAGGAAAATTGAAGAGAATAAAGGATGATAAGGAGAGAGAAACACAATCACTTATTTGCATATTTTGAAATCAAACCTTAAACAGCCAGAGTTCCCAACTATATTATTTGTTTAAGAAACTGATACACAGCAGAAGGGCTTTGCCACTTTTCTTCATAAGGCATCTATTAAAATGCTCAAACAATAGCAAGTTAACAATCCTACGTTCCTTCTACTTTGTTTAAATCGAGTAGCCTAAATATCTGCATCTTCTTTATGGATCTTTAGCTTACTGCAGAAAAGCTGTTTTATGTAATTATTTTGGGGAACAAAGCAGACTAGTCCCTCTCAAGGCATATTGCAGGACAATGCCAGCCTCTGACACATATGGATTATGTTACTCGGAATCAGGGGTGAGTGTCGGATATGGGCATGTGTCTAATACAGGCATGTAAAATTTTTTATATTTGATGGGTCATATCCCCATACACATGTTTGAATATGCAGTGGACACAGGTATGACATGAAAAATGAAGAGTTGGAGCAACATAGATATGGATATGGAGATAGGATCCCAAAGAATTGACAAGTATCATACTAGATGCATGAAGCATGGGGTAAAGCTATCTTTTAATAGAATTCAGGCTACATAATAAGAAGCAGAGAAAGTGGTTCGATAATAGACAGACAACTTCTCTTCCAAAGGTTCTACTCCATTAAGCTCTCTTTGCTTCTACTATGAGAATATACAGTACACTAATAAGGCCTATTTTGCTTTGTTTGATTGAGTGTTCAATCCAGGTCCCAAAAGCTTTCCATCCCCCATTGAGTAAAGGCCCATAACTACTTATTGCAGATTATAATATCATTTACTTTTAAATGAAAATAGTAATCTTTTGGATCAAAATTGCATAGTATATACAACACCACCAATGCCCCCAGAGAGGACAGCCAGATCGAGGTCAAAATTCATAGTTCACAAAAAAGAGCATGGTAAGAGAACACGGAGGTGAAACAGGAAGGTTACCTTGATATTTAGCAACTTCTTCTCCATCATAAAAGAGCTTAAACGTGGGATAAGAATGAATATCTACTTTAGTGCATACAGGTTTGCTTACACCGCAATCAACTTCCCCTATCTCTATTTCATCTTCTCCTTCCATGGTCTTTCCTAAGTCATCCCACAATGTCCCCAAATTCTTACTGGAAAAAAAAAAAAAAAAGAAACCATTATCATTATAGTCATTAGTAAGCTAATTACATTAGCAAATAGTTCTAAAATCAGATCTAGCTCACTTGAAAAAACTTAATAAACTGAGGCATAAAATAATTACCAATGTTTACACCAAGGAACACAAAATTTTACAAACCATGCCGTGTCTTTCTCCTTTACCTGGAAAAGAAAAAAAAAAATGCAAATTCGAGATAAACAAAGGAAGAAAAAAAAACTCCAAATAGGAATTCATATACTGTGTAGTTATCCACTCGATTTTGTGCAGTTCAAGATTATTCAATATTGAGTTCAAAGTTGAATTAACAAAGTTACTGCTTGTTAAAGAAAAACAAGATATTCACTAATAAAGATCAATAAATATTGAACAGAATCTATCTAAGAGATTCCAAAGGTAAGAAATCAAAATTGAAATAAATTTAAACAAATTAGAAATAATCACTCCGATATTAAATTTTGACAAAACAAACACGAAAAAGTGCAGAGCTTCATAACTGACATGATTCAAGTAAAACCCTAAAAATGTTTTTATTTAATTTGTGAAAATGGATGTGGATAAAGGGAAAGTAGAACAGTTTTTTCTTGGGGGATTACCTTGTCCGAAAAGGTGTCGGGAGTTAGGGTTATGACCTCAGCTTCTGTCGGAACAGTTGTTGAAATCAAGAAAGGAAGAAGAAGAAGAAGAAGAGGAGCAAAACGACCGTCGTTTTTCATGGCAGAAGAACGTGATTTTTCAACCTGCTTCGTTTCTTTCAAACCAGAAAAAAAAAAAAAAAAAAGCGGTTGAAGATGGATATGTTTCTTGTACAGGTTTCAGATGGCACGTGACATTATTCGTTTTTTTTTTCTTTTTTTTTTAACTTCTGTTTGCTTTGGTTATCTAGTCGATTTTTTTGGTTTCAAATAAAAGCACTAAATTATTATAAAATATTCTATTTTTATTTTTAAATTTTATAAGTTTTTTTACTGAAAAATTTATGTCATTGCATCATATTTTGTGTTATATTTTTTTTGACATAACATTATTAATTAATTATGTCAAATCTTGAAACACAAACACGATAAAATTTATATTCATATTATACGTAATACGGTACGATTGCGAAACTATTAAAATTAATCTGTTTATGTCTAATCACGAGTAACGCGATTATTACAAATAACACAAAAAATACGATTAAGATACCAATTACACGAAAACATAATTAAGACACAAATTGCACGAATATTATCAATCAATCTATCAATCTACTTCCGGTTTCCTTCATTTTTAAACTATTTTGCTTTCTAACCGTAACATGTCTCTTCACAAATCATAATTTTAAAATATATAAAAAATTTGTTAGAATTAATATAGTAATTTATTCATATTAATTAATATTTCTTATTTTTCAATTACTAATTTTTTACTTACTACTAATAATAATGAGTTATTATCCTATTAGAAATGTACAATTATCTTAATACTTTAATATGAGATTTAA
>JBBYHK010479264.1:0-18188 GCA_038382065.1 Adansonia grandidieri | reverse complement strand
TTCCTATATGTAAATTACTTATGTCTCTTATGAGTAACCCTTCGTATTTGCATAGGGAAATATATGCAACGTATCCAACCCGTTCTGCCAAACCCGTAATGGGTCTAGGATCGAGGTCCCTCGACTGTCCTTACTGGATGGAGAAGCAATTCAGATACCTATTTAGGTGTCAACTTAAACCTCTATAGTAAGCCTTGCGAGCTAAACCATGTCAAACCATATCGGAATGCTGCTAGAATACCTAGAGAATAAGGTCACTCGAGGAAACATTCCTAACCTTTACTCTTAATTACCATAATTATGTAGGTGACAATCAGTATACAATTGTCACCCACATCTGCATTTTTATCTTTTATCAAGGCATGGCATCATACTGCCCGAATGATGGCTAACCTTTGTATAAATAAGTGACGGTGAACAAAAACCATTGTTCACAATGCCTTATACTATAAGCTGTTATGCTATCTGAGTCAAGGCTTAATGCGCATGCGCACTAGTGGTGATAAACGAATATTACTACTGGTCAGTTATTTTTCCATCAAAATAAGATATTGCATCACCTAATGAAGGGTAGATTGCATCTTGGTATATTGAAATGCTGCCTATTTCTAGTCTTACCACCTTGGTTGAGACATGTTATGAATTTTTTGTTCTGATGTTCTTAAATTCTTTATTTCCTTACATTTGTCTCCTATATATTCCACTAACTTATTTTCTCTTTGTTTGTGTTTTGGTGCATGCATCATTTCATCATAACCATCATGACTATCATCATTTTGGGACAATGTTTTGGTTCAATGTTCAGCAAAGGGCATCATTTATGGAGCAATAGCTTATCTCCACTATTGAGCCTTTAAAAATGTCAGAACATGGTCAAAAGGTCACCAACATTAAGATGAGGACATCCTGAAGCCTGACTACGTCTTAAAAATGCATGAAAAGGTCAAGGTCAGTTTCCATCAAAATGATTGTTAGGAATTGAAGCATATTTAGGATAGTTAGGATAACAATGAGAAAAAAGCCTTCACTAAAAAGTACAGGGATATAACTCTCTTACTTCAAGTTCAGTTAGATGATGGCTTGTTGCGAGCAGCGACACAGTTCTAGAATCTGGCCTACCGATTTTTCACCTTTAACCAACAAGATTTAGTAGCTAACATTGATGAGTACAAAGCTCTGCTCAACATAGAAAGGGCCAAGTCAGACCGGATTTACTGCAAAGCATTAATGCCTTCTCCATTCAAGAAGAGGTTGAGGCAAATTCTTGGAGCCACAGAAGCAAGGGTTGATAGTCACGTCAAAGTAAAAAGGAGTAGCAAATGCATTTCTTTGGCTAGATTGAAAGAGGGCATGGTAAATCTTTTTGATCAAAAGGAAGCTCAAGATGCTTATGCTTTGGCAATTTACGGGTTCGTTATATTCCCAAAGACTTTGCATTATGTAGAGGCGAAAGTCTAGATTTTTTTTCTCGCCTATGTTGCAACATCAACCCTGCTTTTGCCATTATTGTCGAAACCATCCGCACCCTTAGTTTTTGCAAAAGAATGGGAACATGAAGGTTTATTGGGTGTGCCCCATTGCTCCAGATATGGCCCTAGGTCATCTCTGTGTTAGGAAAGGGAGAGTCAGGCAAAATTTCTTCTTCAAGATAAGTTTTCTTTCCATGACATTAGAGGAAGAATGTCATCAAGATAAGACAAAAAAGCATTGGGTCAACGAATTATGAAACGTCAAGGAGGAAAAAATCATATGGAGAGCCCCATGGGTGTTCCCTCGATCGATTGTGTACAGATGTGGAGACCACACTTATGTACCGCTCTTGGGATTATAGGGAAATACCAGTTATACTCCTCTATTGGTATTGCATCAATTCCAGTGCCAGCAATTCATCTCATTCTTCGAAGACTTGGGACATTTGGATTTTAAATACAGAGAGCCTAATTATAAAGCGAAAGTCTAGCTAGCTTCTAAGCTTGGAAGAAAATCCATTGTATGGAAAGATACTGGAGAGGAAGCCCCGCCACTCCTGGATATGAAGAATGGAGACTCTGCCATATCAACAATCCATTGCCACCACCCAACTCCAGGATACTGCAAATCCCAATAGAAGAACCACCTTCTGAGATCGAGTTACTTAGAAGGGAGTTCAAGCGAGAAAAGGCATCCTTTGCTATAGAAATCTCTTAACTTATAGAGGAAAAGGGCCAACTAGAGATGGATATCTATCTTAGGACTGGTGAAATGGATCAAGTCATTAAAGAAAAGGATCGCTTCAAAGATGACCTCGAGAGCCTAACAAAGGATTATGTGACACTCTAAAAAGCTAACAAATCCTGACGTATTGGTGGGAAGCGAAAGTTACCACTCTCAATTGCGAGTTGAATCAGTAAAAGGGGGAAGTTAGAACTAGCAAAGAAAAGTTCACGAGGGCACGTGCTCTTGCTTCCACCTACAAACGAAGGAATCAAGGACTCGAGGCCTAAATGAGAGATGCGAGAGCCACCAGGGTTGAAAATAAAGCCCTCATTCACAGAATCCAGGAGTCAGAATAGTTTCTTCAGGATCATCAAGGTTATATCAATGAACTAACAATAGCTTTTGAGCAATGCAAACTAGATTGGCAAGCAACAATTGACCAAGCCCGTCTGAACTACCAAGAACAACATTCGCACCTCACTGAACAAGTTCAAATGGCTCAATGAGAGGTGGATGACATGATTGAAGTAGCTCGGTCCATAAAGCGAGACATCGTACCTGTTAGAGATCGTGAGCAATGACTTTTAGGTTTTATTGATTGTGTGATTACATAATGTAATCATGTCAGATACTTTCAGATGTAATCATGTCGTAATAGAAAAAACTCTTTTGTGACTCTATGAATGATGTTATTGACGAAGCTGCTCCAAGAATCAATTATCTCTAATGCATATGCATATTTAATTTCACCATTTTTCATCGCACTTGCATTAATCATTCACTATCTTAACTCATCATTGCAACATAAATGCTCATTAATAAATACATTTTTAAAAAGTCTAATATAAGAATTAGGCCATAAAAGTGCAAGGGATTTCAAGATCAATCAGGAACATAAAACCTTACATCACGCACTGCTACAACACATGATACCGTAAGCAAATCATGGAGAGTGATCTATTGAGTGACTTGAGCTAATGGTTAAGGAATTAGGAGACCACATGCTTTGTCAGCAATATGAAATGCAAAATCAAATCGCAAAACTTATGGAACTAATGACCACCTTTATGAAAGGAAAAGGGCAAGCGACCACTGCTGAAACAAGGAATGATCCTCCCAACGTTGAAAGTCCCCTTACCAATAATCCAGAACCTGCCCAAGGGGAAACTAGACAAGAACAATAGCCCACTCCTACACCTGCTGCTCAGGCTTTGTCAGTTATCTACATAAATCCCATTGTGGTAGGTTAATTCATTCTCAGTACTTAAGGGGTGAACATAAGAGTCTTATCGGTAGATCTGATAACCCTTGACCATGAAGAACTAGAGAAAATAGAAGGTCAAAAGTTCACCATGTCTGCGAAAGAAGTGAACAAATTCCAGCTACTAGAAAAATGCCTCCAACCTTCGAGGAGAGTGACAAGTTTGGAGCTTTTAACGTGCAATCACTATCTTTGGTGTCCAACTTTGTCATTCCCCCGAAGTTTAAAGTTTTAAAGTTTGAAAAGTTTAATGGAACTATCGACCCTTCTGTCCATGTCTGAATATACCTGCAAAAGATGGCCAGGTATAAGAAAGATGAAAAACTCCTTATCCATTACTTCTAGCATAGCCTTACTAGGCAACAGCTCAGTGGCATATTGGGCTAGATAATGTGAAAATCTAATCATGGGCCGACTTGGCTAAGGTCTTTCTAAATCAATACTAGCACGTGTTAGATTGGGCACCGGATTGACTTTCCTTGATGAATATTAAAAAGAGATCCACTAAAAGTTTCAGGCAATATACCCAAAGGTGCAGAAAAGAAGCAACCTTAGTTCAACCTCCCCTTACAGAAAAAGTGATGATAGTTACTTTTATTCACACCTTACATGCTCTTTATTATGAGAAGCTCATAGGGAATGCCACCAAAAAATTCACAAACCTAGTCCTCTCTAGAGAAATGATTGATGTAGCCATTAAAAGTGGTAGAATGTCAGTCGGGGAAATGTCTGGATCAAGCAAGAAGCCTATTACCAGTAAAAAGAAGGAAGGTGAGGCCAATGCTATAAGTTATGCTAGCTCATCTTAGACAAAACGGCATCAAATGCCTGACCCTTACTACCCAAGCATGCTGTATTCTTGCCCTATCACCATGCCCCTTTAGCTAATTAATGCCATAACCTATAACCTATCCTTTGTAATCCTATCCAACCCATCACAAAGCTACCCTCCACAAGTTCACCAAAGTACAAATTGAGCAACCAATAATGCACCTAGCAATCGAGGTGTAAATCAACAAAGACAACATTTTGATCCCATCCCTATGACCTATAAGGAGCTTTACCAGACCTTGCTCCAAAATCATTTAGTGGCCCTAACTATGTCCTAGAAAAGAAGCCACCATACCCACAATGGTACAACCCTAACACCCACTATGAATACCATGCTGGGGCAGTAGGGCATGACATTGAGAACTGTATATCTTTCAAAGAAAATATGCAAAATCTAATTAACCTAAAAGTCTTGCAGTTTGGGATGAATCAGGGACCATATATTGCCACCAATCCTTTAACAAACTATATTGAGCCAGCTGCAACCATGATCGGTATTAAAAACAAATATGAAGTAAAGGCAAGCGTAGAGGATGTAAGGATACCAATGTTCTTGGTCTGGCAAGCATTGATTCAGGTCGGGTTCTCAACATAATAGAAAAATTGGAAGACAATCCTGACAACTTTTATGACTTCCGCACAGTTGTAGGTCATACCCTACAAACATGCGAGGAGTTTAGGTCCATGGTTCAAAGAATAATGATTGAAGGCCAGATAGAATTCTATCATAAGATCACGCATGTAGCCACCTTATGGGCGAAACTGACCCCTCATTCTTTATGGCAAGTCAAGTCCCAAGGTCAATTCTTTAACACCTGCACCGAAGTTAGTTATGGAAGTACTTAAACGATTCTCAAGTAAGAGCAACAAAGCTATCCTATGGAAATACGAGAATAAGGTAGTGATGATCAAAAAACTAACTCCCTCAACTATTATAATGGAACTATCAGGAGTTAGTCACCTAACCCGTAGCAGTATGTGTTGTGCTTCCTCAACTCAAGAAAAACTAAAGGTTGATGCATCTCCAAGCATCAGTACCACTTAGGCCTAAGCAAAAAATTTTAAGCCCAAAAAAGTCAAGGGAGCAGTAAGTGAAGCCACGGAGTTTCTCAAGTTCATCAAGCATAGTGAATACTGAATCGTGGACTAGTTAAGCAAAAAACCCACAAAGATTTCTATGCTATCTCTGCTTTTTAATTCAGAGGATCACCAAAATGCATTACTGAAGTGCTAAACAAAACATATGTGCCCTCGGGTGTCCCCGTGGACAAGTTAGATCGGCTAGTGAACAATATCATGGTCGATAATTATATCTCCTTCACTGATGATGAGATCCCACTTGGAGGCAGGGGCAGTTATAAAGCTCTGTATATCATTACCCATTGCAAGGGATGCATTTTGCCTAAAGTACTCATAGACAATGGGTCAGCCATTAATGTTATGCCTATGACTACATTAAGCAAACTCCCTGTCGATCAGTCCAACATTAAGAGTAGCCATACCATAGTCCAAGCTTTTAATGGTACGTGTTGTTGAGTAATTGGAAATATCACAATCCAGCTTTAAATAGGCCTATGTCTATATGAAGTTGACTTTTAAGTTATGGATATTAATCCTTCTTACAACTACCTATTATGAAGGCCACGGATACACTCCGTCGGAGCTATCCCATCCTCTCTCCATCAAAAGCTCAAATTTGTGATAGACATTAGAGGTGAAGAAGAAATGATCGCCACTGCTTTCACTAAAGATGTCTACATAGAGCCCAACGAGGATGCACCAGTGTCATCCTTTTAATCCTTTGAGTTTATTAATGCAACATCTGTGGGAGAAGGATTGCCAATAGTTGAACCCCACCTATCAAAGAGTACCCACTCGAGTTTAAAAATGACTGTTGGCAAAGGTTCTCGTGCTAGAAAAGGGCTTGGCAAGAATCTGCAAGGGATGGCTGAGCCCTATAGGTCACCACTCAAGCCAACAAAAGAAGCTTAGGATTCAAGGCTAATGTGCACTCAAGAAAGCAACAAGAAAAGAGGATCTGCAACTAGGAGATTGCACGATCATTAGGTTGAAAGAAGGAATTGAAGCTGACAATTCCTATCTCTCCATGAGATATCTTGTTCAAGAAGACCAATTGATCCAAGCCAACCAGAAGAGTAAAAGGCTAAAGATGTCTTGGTCATCTTAAACAGAGCACTTAACAACCTTTATCTCCAAGATACCAAGCCATAAAATTCGTATCCTTCCACTAAGACCTAATTTTGATGACAGGGTCATGACGGAAGCCCTTACACTTTTCCTATCCCTTTTGTGTAATGTCAAGAAATGAAAACCTACGTGCCCTCACCAAAGGGCAGATAGGTGACCTACGTAAGGGGCATTTTTTATCAAATATTATCAATGAAATGACTTTTGCATATATCATTCCATATTATGTATCACTTTTCAACCTTTTTGTCTTCATTACTCTTTTACCTTCATTTTTATCCAAATCCCTTAGTTGTGTGTGTGCCTTTTGCAATGTCTATTTCTTTACCCTTTTAGGTGTCCTAACAATAGTGACATGGATGTGTCTGATGGGTCTTTAAAGATCGATTTTGTACAGTCAATTTGCACTAGTGAAGTCAATCCTGAAGAAGATTTTGAAGAAAGCACTGTACCACTAGACCTCTTACAATTAGTTGAGCAAGAGGAGAAGTAGATCATGCCCCATAAAAACCAAACGAAAGTAATAAATCTGGGTACTTAAGTGGACCAAAAGGAGATTAAAATTGAAACCTTAATAAAGTCAACAACTAGGACCAAGCTGATGACCTACTCCAAGAATATCGAGATGTTTTTGCTTAGTTATATCAAGACATGCCAGGACTAGACACTGATATAGTGGTCCACAAGCTTCCCATCAAGCTTGGATGCAAACCAATCTGGCAAAAGTTAAAGAGGATGAAGCCATAAATGCTTTTTAAAATTAAAGAGGATGTCAAGAAGCAGTTTGATGCAGGGTTTATTAGAGTAGCTAAATATCTAGAATGGGTTGCCAATGTAGTCTGAGTCTTAAAGAAAGATAGTAAAGTATAAATGCATGTTAATTATCAAGATTTAAATCGAGCTAGTCCCAAGGATAACTTCTCGCTACCCCATATTGACACTTTGGTAGATAACACGGCCAAGAAATCTCTGTTCTCCTTCATGGATGGATTCTTAGGTTACAACCAGATCAGGATGGCACCCGAAGACATGGAGAAACTAACTTTTGTAACCATGTGAGGGACATTTTGCTATAATGTCATGCCTTTCAGACTAAAAAATGCTGGGGTAACTTATCAACAGGCTATGACAGCCCTATTCCATGACATGATGCACAAGGAAATTGAGGCCTATGTTGATGACATGATTGCCAAGTCAACGAAAGAGGATAAGCATGTCACAGACCTTCAGAAACTTTTTGAACAACTATGAAAATTTCAATTCAAATTGAATCCTACTAAGTGTACCTTTAGAGTCACTTCGAGTAAGCTTCTAGGTTTTATAGTCAACGAAAAAAAGATTGAAGTTGACCCAAACAAAGTCAAAGCTATTCAAGATATGCCACCACCTCAAACCCAAAAGGAAGTGAGAAGCTTTTTGAGGAAACTGAACTACATTGCTAGATTCATATCCCAGCTCACTGACAAATGCGACCCCATCTTTCAGCTCCTTCGTAAACAAAATCCAAGAGAGTGGAATGATGCATGTCAAGAAGCCTTTGATAAAGTCAAACATTATCTGTCGAGCTCATCAGTGTTGGTACCGTTGGTGCTCGGTCGACCTTTAATCCTTTACTTGGCAGTCTTCAACAAGTCTATGGGTTGTGTATTAGGGCAGTATGATGAGTCAAGAAAGAAGGAACAAGCAATCTACTACTTAAGCAAAAAGTTCACGAAATGTGAGTGCAATTACTCTGCATTTGAGAAATTATGCTATGCTTTAGTGTGGATAGCCAAGAGACTCAGGCAGTACATGCTGTATCATACCACATGGTTGATTGCAAGGCTTGATCTTATCAAGTATCTATGCGAAGCCCTTGCACTATCAGGAAGGCTAGCTAGATGGCAAGTCTTGCTTTTTGAATACAACATTGTCTATCTCAGTCAAAAAGCCATTAATGGTAGTGTGATAACTGACTTTTTGGCAAGTCGAGTGGCAAATGACTATGAACCCTTAAATTTTAACTTCCTAGATGAATATCTAATGTGCATTTCTGAAGAGGAAGATGCCTTCAACCAAGATCAATCTTGGAAGATGTATTTTGATGAAGCATCAAATGCTCTAGGACATAGAATTGGGGCAATATTGATGTCACCCAATGGGAGTCATTATTTGTTCATAGCAAGGCTAAATTTTGACTGCACGGATAATATTGCAGAATATGAAGCTTGTGTCATAGGGCTTCAAGCAGCCATTGAGAGGAATATCAAGATATTATAGGTGTCTAGTGATTCAGCCCTATTCATCTACCAATTAAAAGGAGAATGGCAAACTCGCAATGCCAAGCTGATGCAGTGTGGGAAGTTGATAGCAGAGCTCAAGAAAGAATTTGATGATATTAGTTTTCGACACTTACCTTGAAAAGAAAACCAAATAGCTGATGTTTTGGCTGCCTTATCATCCATGTTTAAAGTCAATCAAGAGTCGGATGTTGCTCTCATCCAGATAAGCATCTACACAACTTTGGTTCATTGTTATAGTGTCAAAAAAGAGAAAGATGGCCTACCATGGTACTATGACATCCTTTATTAAATCAAGGATCAGTAATATCCCAAACATACAACCGAGATTGATAAAAAGACTATCAGAAGGCTGGCTATGGGATTTGTTGATGAAAAAATCTTATACAGAAGGAGTCACAATCAAGTATTGCTCAGATGCATTGACACTCTTGAAGCCAAAAAGATCATAGAAGAAGTTCATGAAGGGATTTATGGCACACATGCTAATAGACATTGGATGGCTAAGCAAATCATGAGATCGGATTATTACTGGCTGACCCTCGAGAGTGACTGCATCAATTACGCCCGAAAATGCCATAAGTGTCAAATATATGCGGACAAGATCAATGTCCCTCCAATGCCACTTCATGTCATGATAGCCCTATGGCCCTTTTCCATGTAGGGCATGGTCATGATCGGGCCAATCACCCCTAAAGCTTCCAATGGGCATCGTTTTATCTTGGTAGCAATCTACCATTTCACCAAATGGGTAGAGGCTGCCTCGTATGTTAATGTCACTAGATCGACCGTCTGTAAGTTTGTCAAGCGAGACATCATCTGTAGATATGGCCTCATAAACCAAAGCATCATAAACAATGCAAGCAACTTAAACAATAAAATGATGCAAGCGGTCTACTTATAGTTCAAGATCCAGCATCATAATTCTGTCCCTTATCACCTAAAGATGAATGGGGCAGTCGAGGTAGCCAATTAAAACATTAAAAGAATAGTTGAAAAAATGGTTAAGACTTACCAAGACTAGTATGAGAAACTATTCTTTGTACTTCATGCCTATCAGACCTTAGTTCACACTTCCATGGGTGCTACCCCATTTTCTCTTGTCTATGGGATGGAAGCTGTATTGCCTATCAAAGTCGAGATCCCTTCTCTCAGAGTCTTGATGGAAACCAAACTTGAAAAAGCTAAATGGGTCAAGAACAAATACGACCAGCTTAACCTCATCAAGGGAAAATGCATGAAAGCCATCTGCCATGGTCAAATGTATTAAAGATGCATGATCCGAGCCCATGACAAAAAGATGTGCCCACGACAATTTCACCCAGGCAAATTGGTATTAAAGAAGATCCTCTCAATTCACAAAAATGCATGGGGTAAGTGGACCCTTAGTTGGAAAGGATTGTATGTCATGAAGCAAGCTTTCTCCAGAAATGTCCTAATCTTGTCAGAAATGGACGTCAATGTCTTGCCCAACCCAGTAAACTTAGATTCCATCAAGAAATATTGTACATAGAGGTTAAAAACCTGAAAAGGTGTCCTTAAAAAAAGTGAAAACAAAAAAAAAAAAAAAACAAAAACAAACAACAAAAGAAAAAGCAAAAAAAAAAAAAAAACAAAAAAAAACAAAAAAGGGTCCAGATAAAAATCCAAAAAGGGCATCTGGGGAGCCAACCCGACTACAGTTGAAAATGCGCACAAGGGCAACTTGAGAAGATTAATTTTGATGAGGCATAAACTGAAAGTACCTATAGGACACTGTAAAACAAGCCTAGAGATCTTTTAAAGATTAGCTTATACTAGTCATATTTATTGTTCGAGAAAGATCCTGACAAGCACCTAAGGAACATCCATGTCATGATTGTCAGAGGCATCTTTTGCCCAACAGATCATCCTTCTGGCCACCCTATCACTTATTTGTCAAAAGATATATTGAGTTGTGTCTCTTTGTTGTCATGAATAAATATTGCCTTGTTTCTTTTAACCCGTGTACAATTCACATTGCACTTGTTATTTAGTTGATAATGTTTGATAATAAACTAAAATATACATTAGGACATCTTGATATTACATTGAAAGAAAGAGAAAAACACAAGGAACTCTACTCATGCCATAATTGTCAAGATCATGCACTTTTAACATCCAAACACCTGCTCAGCATGACCATACACCAAACCATTTCTTGCTTTCACAAGCCATATCTCAAGAAAAAAACCATTTTAAGCTAACCAAAAATCAACCCATGCATTCTACCTAAATCCTATTGAAACCAGAGACATCAACGTAATCAGGCAAACAGTCTCTAAATTATTGACAACACCTTTTAATTATCAAAAAAATGATTGAACCTCCCAAATTAGGAAATGCAATAATTTAAATTCTTAAGAATAGATTTTTTGTCGTATCCCAAATGGAGCTGGGACAACCTACAAACCCCAATGGGATTAAGAAAATTCCTATCCATAGTTGCAACAAAGATGAATCGCCATCTCCATGAGAGTTTGAATGACATACAAAAATAAATACGGCTATCTCCTGATTAGACTTCACATCATGCAATCATGATAGCATTCGATATCATGCATTCATATTCCCATCACATATCATGATTTTTGCAATGTTACTTTAAGCTAGGTTCACCAAACCTCTAAAGAGTTCTTGGTAAGAACTCTGAGCTTCATAAACCAAGCATAATTTAGGAGGCACCTATCAAGAAACCTTCTTAAGCCCATATAAGCTAGTGGCAACAAAGTTGTCTGCAAATAACCTAATGCCAATCGTACCCATATCAAGCCCACAAGTCAGTGGCACCCTTTTCAAAGCCCACAAGTTAGTGGCACCTTTTCCAAAGCCCATAAGTCAGTGGCACCCTTTTCTACAGCCCATAAGTCAGTTGTACCTATTTCGAGCCCACAAGCCAATGGCATCTTTTTAAAGCCAATAAGTCAGTGGCACCTCTTCAAAGCCTATAAGTCAGTGGTACCTTTTTAAAGCCGACAAGTCTGGCACCCTTTTCAAAGCCCACAAGTTAGTTGCATCTTTTCAAAGCCCATAAGTCAGTGGCACCCTTTTCAAAGCCCATAAGTCAGTGGCACCTTTTCAAAGCCCACACAAGTTGGTGGCACCCAAGTTTGAGTCAAAGTCCACACAAGCTGGTCGCACACAAGTCTAAGTCAAAGCTCGCATAAGTTGGTCGCACACAAGTCTAAGTCAAAGCCTGCACAAGCTAATAGGACTCGAATCAAAGCCCACATGAGCTGGCGACACCCAAGTTTAAGTCAAAACCCACACAAGCTGATGGCATCTACATAAAAAATCCATATTACTTTGTACCTGCCTAAGAGGATTAAACCTTAGAAAACCTAACACCCTAGTAGGGAGGCAAACCTTACAAAATTCACTTAAACCTATATCAGGATTGCTACTAATACACTGCACTTATCATAGTGAAGTTAATTACAATTTATCTCTTTACAGGTGTTCTAGGGAGCATCGTTCCACCCCTGACAAAATAGTGTCTATTATCTTTGCACTATTCCTAATTCTCAGCAATAGTCAAAGAGGGGCAACTATAGACACCTTATTTTGTCTGGGCTAATTTTTTTAGTAATCGGCTAATTTTCCATGGTCTGACCATTTTTTACTCTTCCACTATTGATCAAAAACATGATTTTAACTCATTTCTTTGCATAAAAAAAGATCAAAATTGATATCAAATTATGAATTTAAACTTTTGAATTCATCAAAACATTTTTTTGAAGTCTAAATTAAATCAAAAAGGTCAATGTGACATGATTACCCTACTCTTCCCTAGTTTGTTAACTAAGATCACCATCAACCACCCTATTTGCTGGAAAATCATTTTAGCATTTAAACCAGCCACCCTATGTCCATCACATTGGCAGCAAGTTGCTCCCTACAGCCACTCTATAGCCACCAAGTTGACACCACTTTGTCCTCATTGAGAAATGACCAAAAATACCTCTAAATTGGCTTCAGAAAGCTGGTATAAATAGACCACTTATATCTCAACTAAAAATGGTTAGATTTCAGTTCATTTTTAGCTTTCAAAACACCTTCCTACACCAAGAAAACTAGAATCCCATAGCTCTTCACTCAACACCCAAAAATAGCCTCAAAACACTCATTCCCAACCATTACACATTCTAAAAATCACCCTCATCCATTCCAGAACCAAAACCTCATTGTTTCTCTCTTTTTCTTGCTTATTAACAACAAGGAAAAGAGGGAAATTCAAGCCATCCCTGCTGTTTCAATGATTTGGCCAAAAATTAAAGTTTTGTTTGTATAACTTCTTACTTTATCACTTTTATTTTTTTATTTTTCAGCATCTTCATCATTTTAGTGAGCTCTCAATGTTTCCATTACCGTTTTAGGATTCTCGTGCATTATTGTGGCCTTTGGTTATGGTAGTTTAGGATTTGGATGCCTTAATGCCCCTTTGATGTGCAAAATGCCTTATTTTATCCTCATTATTTTGGTAGCTCTTGCTCATGCATTTTATGCCATATCCATGCATCTTGTTATGATTAATCGATGTATGAATCATTAGCCTAACATATTTTAATCATATTTATACATTATCTTGCATCTTGTCTGAATTATTGTCATTTTCAACTTTCATAACATTTTTTTGTCAAAGTGCATAACATTTTCTTTGCCAAGACCATTGGTAAAGTTTGCAACCCCATTTATGTTTTGTGCCATCCCCTTATATGTCCATTCTCTTTTCCTTGTCTAAATACATGTTTGATGGCTATCAAAAATTGATTTTTAAAACCTTCCCAAGTCAAGCATATTAACCTCAACCAATGAGGATTAGCATGAAATTAGTATTGTCCTTAAAGTTAGCAAAATATCTTTGAGAAAATTAAGTTTTTCATATCTAAAATCCTGGTTAAACAAGCTTAAATCTTTTGATTTTGCAATAAAAATGGCCTCACAAAAGTTCCCAAAATGTTCATGCCTTGTTTTTAAGTCGAAACCTTGAGTGGTATGATCAATGGGCTATTTCATTGTCCTAAAATACTTCGGGGCTGTGCAAATGAGTTTGTGATGCTCATGCCACTCTTTCCCTTCAGTCATGGACGTTCGAATGTCGATAACTCATGTTTGGACCCGTAAACATTAAGAAAATAAGAAATATCATCTACTTTACTTTGTCCCCTATTGGCAGCAGCACTGTTATAAATTGAAAAATCACTTTAAAATCCCAAACAATTTTTTTATGAATTTTATAATATTTTTCTCTGAAAATGTGTCAAAATACCTTTAAAACAAGGTCTTGTTAATCCTTGGATCAGTCCAGATGAAAGAGTTATGATTTTTCAAACCTAGACTATCCAAATCCCCAGAGTAAATAAAGTACATTTTGGTTGGGCCCTTTAAGCCCACCAAACAGTTTTTCCAAATCGATCCAGCATTTTTCCTAAAACGTTCATGAAATTCACTTTCTAGAAAGGTATTATTTGTAATTTTTTGATACCAAATGAGTCCAAAATGATTTTTCAAATTTTGACATACCTTGTCCCTTGTATGCTCTGCCAGTAGCCAAATTAATCCAAACTTAAAAATTTATTCTCCCAAAAAGTCACTTTTTGGGATATTGGGAATATTTTTTTGTTAACCATCATCAAGTTATCTTTCTAACGGTATCTTGTCCACCCTCTAAAGCCTTCAAACCAATTTAGAATAAATTTGGGAAGCACGATAGGGCAATGCTATCCCTTGATTTCGATTATGGTCAAAATTGAGTTATTTTCTTGAATTTCGTCTGGAGACATTCGAGTGTCTCCATATCACCCCGATCAAACTTGAGAACATGCTTTGACCTCCTATAGGCTTGTATTAAGGCACAAACATATTTTACATCTTTACCATCCTCATTCATAATTTCTTTTGCCAAAAGTTGTAGAAACGCTCACACATTTCCTAAATCCTAAAGTTTCATCAACTTAAGTTTTCCAACTGTACTTCTCTAAAAAGTACCAAACGTGTCACTTTTCGGGATACTCTAACCCCAACCTTCTGAGGGGATACTTTAACCTTGCTCTTCAAAATTGTTGAGATTAAAAAATCTTCCTTTGTCAAAATGATTTATCGTCCATGGGGATACTCCAACCCCAACCTTCTGAGGGGATACTCCAACCCCGCTTTTCAAAATTGTCAAGATTTAAAAATTCTCCTTCATCAAAATTATTTTTTATCCACGGGGATACTCCAGCCCTACATTTTTGAAGGGATACTCTAACCCTGTCTTTCAACTACAATTAAGTTTTTCCTCCTTCTTGAACTTCCATGAATGTGTTAAACAAATCTTATTCAATTAAGAAACCAGATGCATCTAAAAAATTATCGATTTGGTTATTCCCAAATAATCGATGCCAATTGCGAGATAAATTCCAATAGTCCATTCCTGTTCTTTATCATTGCATTGAATGATCCATGTTATGTTACTTTATTTGTTGCCTCACTAACATGATTTCTTATGATGATTATTTGCATTCATGTTTTCCAATTATTTTAAATAAAACTAAATTAATATTCTGCACGGGTATCTCTCTAGTGCCCAAAGTAAAATATTTCATTTTTCAAAGAAAAATGCAGAGGTCATTTTTATTGAAAATCTTTATATTCCCTATCTCTCCAAGGCGTATACGAGATTGAATTTTTTCATCAAAACTTGGATTTGTATTTTTATAAAATTCATGCATTAAAAAGGGGTTATATCAAAATAGTAAGGTATCGATTTTAGGCATCGCGAAGAGGTTCGTACCTCATCGTGCGTAACCAACTCCTGAACCCAACGACAAATCTTTGTACTATGTAGACCACATGATCGATGTTTTGAGTTTCATAACTCAAAACATAGGTTTCAATAAGCATCTGATCATGACTAGCCCTAAATGATCGATGGCAACTCCATGCGTTGGCCATGTCATGATGGTCATCCGAGACCAATAAGATGAGTAATTCATCTTATTATCCCCTTCACTATATCACAAGTTGAGAATTCGTACATTCTTGTTATCATCACATCGTAAAAGAAAAGCCTCGATCAAGAAGATATTTCCAAGTTAGAAAAATATTTTAAGTCATATGCACCGATAGATCTACAAAGATCTACCCCGAGGTACATTGCAACAAGCATGAAATTTTGTAAAGATACAAGTTTGGGTTTCAATGAAAATTTTATCATCTATGCGCCTTGAAAAGGTGATAAGCATAGAGATTTTTGATGAAAATGATCTCCATATAGGTTTTTGTAGAAACAAATCAAATATTTAATGTCCAGCATTGGAGAGATACCGACACAAGATACTATTTTGTGATTCTAAAAATAATTTTTAAAACATGAATGCTCGAGGTCTCTACAAGAGGAAACGTATTAGTAAGATAGGAAAGAAAAAAACAAATAAATCCACATAAAAATAAACACACAAAATACATAAAAAAAGAAGGATGGTCGAAATATATCTCATAGTTGTCTTCGATTATTGATGAATAACTAAGATGACAATGTTGAGACTTAGTCAGATTCGGTGGAAATTTGAAGAGAAAAAGGTTTCGATGACTCGAGAGGGAGAAAAGCTTGGATTTTAGAAGGAATATGAGAGCGGGGTTGGAGTATCCCCTTAGAAAAGTGGGGTTAAAGTATCCCTAAAAATAAAAATTTGATATTGGATTTAAGGTAAAAGTGAGGTTGAAGTATCCTCATGGAGTAGTGGGGTTGGAGTATCCAAGAAAATAGAATTTTAATATTGGATTTAAGGTAAAAGCGGGGTTGGAGTATCCCCTCAGAGTAATGGGGTTAGAGTATCCCTAAAAATGAAAAATTTTAACGTTTAAGAGGATTAGGTCATTTTTTTGGATAGGGGATCTTTGAAAATTGGGAGCCAACGGTTTGGCTAAAATGTTCCCTTTTTGTTTAGCCTTAGTCTGAGCCTTAAGGGGGGTTAAGGTCATGGGAATGAGCCGAATAGATCATAAGGCGTTCGAATGCGTCAATAAAAGTGTTTTGAAAATTAGGTTAGAAACAAAAGACAGTGTTGCACCGTTTCTTTTTTTAAATTTATTTTGACCTTTTCAGAGGTCCCGAGGGATAAACGAGGTACCATTAGAAAGATAACTCAATGAGGATTAATGTAAAAATATGCCAAAAATACTAGGGAGTCACTTTCTAAGCGGAATTAATTTTTGAATTTCAACTTGACTTAACCTTGGTAGCATGTACAGGGTAAAGGTATAAGGAAATTTGAAAAATCATTTCGAATCCATCCAGAATTGTTAAAATGCAAATAATACCTTTCTGAAAAGGGAATTTCATGAACTCTATGGAAGAAAAATTCAAGGCATTAAAAAATGTTGTTTGCTAGGCCAAATCAGCCTGAATAATAAACTACTTGCTAGGTCCAGGGGTTCCGATAGCGAAGATTCAAAAAATCATAACTATTTCATTTGAGATGATCTAAAGGTAAACGAGATGTCATTGGAATGGTAATTTGAAACCCTTCAAGGGAAAAATACTAATACATTCCAAATAAATCATTTTTTATTTTTAAATAATTTTTCAAAACCAAATCACTATGCTATTAGAACAAAATAAGGGAGGTGTTCAGTATTTTTGGTTTTTCATTGGGTTAAGCTTGGGCCATGGATGTTCAAACATCTGTAACCGAGATTAGAGGTTGACATGGGCATCATGAGTTCATTCCACAATCTTAGAGTAGTTTGGGACAATGGAACAATCCGTTAACAATGCCATCATAAGGGTGTTTAGCTAAGGACCAAGGATTCACATTTTTCAACTAAAAGACTTCATTCATTTTTTGAAAACCAGTGTTCTTATGCTCATTCTTCCATGAATCCTAAACTGAATACTTGCTTTACCCCTAAGGTTGGAAAACCAACTTCATAAAAATCTTAAGCCTATGTTATTCTCTATGTGTGGGAGACAGCATATGCCTAACTTGGGGATATTTTTTTAAAATTAGGTTTTCTAGCATTCAAACAATCATCTCAACATAAGCAAAGTGCCATAAATATACTATAGAACATGGAGAACATATAAGCACAACCAAAGATGACATTTTTCATTGAAAAGATGAAAAGAATGCATGGAGATGATATATAATGCCTGAACATACTTAGGATGAACATTCTAAAAAAGGCATTTTTATTTCATGGAACCTATCAAGCTGCTAGGAAATGTATGGGCATACTTAGGACATGTTAACATGCATGTTTTAAACATGAGATAAAGATATGGATGTGGAAAGAACATAGTAAGGTTACATGGACAGAGGCTATTATGGTGATGAAAATGCAAAGGAGCATGCTTAGTTAACCAAACAGCATGAAGGCACCAAGAAAAACATCAAGATCCTAAACTACCA
>JBBYHK010479253.1:0-15718 GCA_038382065.1 Adansonia grandidieri | reverse complement strand
AGAATTTTGGTTATTTAGTTATTATAATTTTGTGTTACGCACCTTTTGGGTGTAGACAAGAGCCTATTCCACCGTGAGGGCAAAACAAAGGATCATTTTCAAGCTGGGAAAGGCAAGGAACGTGGAGAGATGGGAAAGGCACCCGCAGGGTAAAAGCCAAACACGCGCTCGAATACCGACATTGGACCTTAATTATTTAAAAGCAACTGAAAATTCAAAACTATGACCTCGCCCCTCACGTGACGACAAGATACGAACGGCATGGATTAAGCCCCTTCCTGCCCTTAATTTAACCTAAATCTCTTTACTTTTTCTTTTTTCTCATTAAATAATCAACTCCGGGGCCTTAATTGAAAATTGATTTGAATTATAGAGTTGGATTTGGTTTTGATTTGATTTTTATTAAATTATATTTAATTTCAGTTTAAATTATTATAAATCTATTTAGTTCAATTTGATCCTTGATTTGTAACTGTTGACTTTGAATTTTATGTTTTAATTAATTTATTTTTATATATAAAATAAATATTTAATTTATAAATTATTAAAAAAACTAAAATTATTATAAAAATTATTTTTTTTAAATTTTAAAAATTAATAAACCGAATGAATCTAATTCGATGAAATTCGATTTCTGAGTATATTCAATTAAAAATTTTATGTAATTAAGTTCCTAGAAAACCACAGTATTATTTTTGCCTTTTTTTTTTAGCTTCTTCAAATATTAACATTACACATTTTTATTTGGTTAGTACTTTATTAATTATGGTTTCGAATATTTTAATTTAAAATTCACTTAAGAACAGGTTAGATATTGTTCTTACAAAAAAAAATAATAATAATTAGAAAGCAAAAGAAAAGAGGTTTATCTTAATTTATCCAAAAAAAAAACATGATTACGAAGTAAAAAAAATATTGTACATGTGAGTGTATTCTTTTTGTTTTAATATTAACACGTATTGATTTCGATATGTTTTGATATAATATTTTAAGTTTATCGATATTTTTTAAAATATTTGATAATCATTATCCGAGTTCTTTAATAATATACATTACATATGTAAATATATCACCGGTAGATACGTCTATATCTCAATATAAATTTTCAAAATTATAATTAGTTCATATCTAAAATTTTTAAAATATAAAAATAATAAAAATACAATCAATTATTATTAATCAAGTTTAGTAGCATCATTTAATAATAATATTTTATTTTTAAACAAAATTAAAGAAATAAAAATATCATGAAGAAAGTAGGAGATGGTATGAGGCATACCAACCAATATAAAACAATTCAAACTAGTATAATCGGTAAAGGTCAATACAAAACTGACATAAAATAATATTAAGATAGTATCAATTTTATTGAAAACTAATACATCTAATCAATATGAATCAATGCAAACTGAAATACTATAATATTAACGTAATGTCAAATTTCTTGAAAACTAGTACATATTAAAGCATAGGAAAGATCAAATGAAGCAGTTATGACGTATCGGTATTTTTTTTATTTAAATCATATCATATAATCATATTTTAGAAAAAAATTAATTATTTATTACATATTATATGTAACAATTAAATGATAAATAATTTATTTTAAAAATTTATTAGTGATTCTTATAACAAATAGCCTTTTTTTTTAAAAAAAAATTATAGTAGGTAGCATGATTTAAATGAAAGAGATCTATGCAAACATATCGTAATTGTCTAATATGATCTTTTCTTTATTAATCATTACGAATGACCAGGATTTATCATGTCATCCTTGCTTCGATTGAAATGTGAAATAAATTTTCAGGCCTCATAATCATCTAGACATGATACTTTGTATATATAAATTTTAATATGTTCATGCATTTTAACAATATTTATATTTGTGTATTTAGATCATGTTGTGTATTTTATCGTGTCATGATTATATTTAAGGTATTTCATATGTATATAAATTTTAATACAATAATAATTTATATTATATAAATTTTAAGATATTTATATATTTACATCATATTAAATTTTATATTTTTAATTAATTTTTTATATTTATCATATCTATATTATCAAATTTAATTATTTCTACAATATTTTATTTTAATTATTTTTTTTCGTATTGCTGCATAATTGCACTTGTGGTTCCATTTTCGGGCTTTTTTATACAAATATTGTTAATTTTTTTTATTTCTCTATTTACAGCATATTTAAAATTAATTTTTAAAATACGTTAATTTTTACTTGTGCTAAAAATTTATCATAAAAAATGACGAGTTAATCAAATGAAAACTCGCCGTGCTATGGCGAGCTTCTAATGGAAAAAAAATTTATCGTTGAGATAACAAAAAAAAATTAAAAAAATGTTAAATTTATAAATAGTTATTAGGTAAAAGTAAAAACAGAAAAAATAATTTTGAAGAAGGAAATAATATTTATTAAAATTATTAATAAAAATTAAAATTATTTATTTACCTCTAGTATGCTAATCGATTCTTCTCATATATATATTATATAAATTATGTATAAATATATAAATTATCTATCGCATCAGAAGAAATCTGATTTTCATGCATATATTACATCTCTTGGGTTCCAAAAAATTTAGTAGTCATTAGTCAAATATTATCTATCATACCAGAAAACGAGTTCTCAACATATTTTTTTCTAATAATAAGATAAATGATACAATTTTAGATTTATGCTTGAATAAATATTATAGATTTTTAATTTTTGATATGATAGTAATAATATCTGTTGATAGTTTAAAATTATTATGAGTTTTTGATATGTTGTGTGAGTATATTAAATTTAGTATAAATATAAATATATTAATATTTAAAAATTAGATATAAAAATATATATATATATATATGAGGAGAGTGATAAAAAAAGGTAAATAAATAATTTTAAATTTTTTATTAATAATTTTAATAAATATTGTTCTCTTCTTTGAAATTTTTTTTTACTTTTATTTAATAATTATTTGTTCAATTTATTTTTTTATAATTTTTCATAAGTAGGAGTGCTTTCATTCATATCCTAGTTGGGAACTCGCCTTATCTATCGGTGAGTTCTTATTATGTTTGCTTTCCGTAATTTTGGATGATGAGTTCTTAAAATAAAATAAAAAATAATATATTTTTAAAATTAAATTAAAAATATTATATTAATAAAAATAAAAATTTTTTTATCAATAATGATATAAAAGGCCTCCATTTTCACAAACGCCCAAAAACAGACCGCTCCTCCGTTCGGTAGAACGTCCCCATCGTCCCACCGTGGCAACCTCTTAAATACGTAAAAAAAGACAAATAAAAAAAATCAAACTAATTTTAAACAATTCCGAACTGCCATTGTTCAATTTCATAACAGAAATTCGAGCTCTCAAACAAGCTTTAAAATCCAAGCTCTCCCCCTTATGAAGAACCCTTTCCGCTCTCTCTTCTTCTTCATGTTGCCTTCTTTTTTGCCGTGGTTTAGCAGTGCATGGCCGGTGGCCACTCTCTTACAGATCCGCCTGACAAGGGGAAGGAGGAGCGACCGTCCCCACTTCCTGCGGTGGACGGTTTAGGGCTTGCCGATGCTCCTATACTTCTCCTAGTTTACTTCCATTCGGCTATTCGTGCGGAGCTCTCTGAGCTCCGGCGCGTGGCGGTTGCTGCTGCGGCGGATGGGAAGAGTGAGCCACACTCAAAGGATTTCGTTGTTGAGCTGTCTAGAAGGTTCGAGTTTCTTAAGGTTGTTTATAAGTATCACTGCGCTGCTGAAGATGAGGTGATTTCTGACTTTGCATTTTTATTCCGTTTGATTGTCAAGAAAATGAAAGAAAGTTGAAGAAAATACACTCGTCTCTTCCTATCGGGATAAAAAGGAACCATTAGCATTGTTTTGTCCTCTTTACATAAATTTCTGTGAACTTTTCCTTTTCTCTCCATTTCTCAGCAACCAAACAGAACTTGCTTTGGTTCAGTGAAATAGTATTTCTTACTGATTCTGATCAAGAAATTAACTGAGGATTATGCAGTCGAGACTTGAAGAATTTAGAAATGGCTGCTAATATTATATTCAGATAGTCAAGTAGATAATGCATTTGAATCAATTTATATATATCTCTGCTAGAATGCTGACCAGAGCTTTATCCAAGTAGATAATAAACTTACACTACTTTGGATTAAAGAATTGCTCCTTAAACCTGTAAGAAACTTTACTTTTTTTTATCAATCTCTTTGTTGGTTTGGTTATCTTAGAAGAACTGGCGGTTTTGCAAGTATACTTCATAGTGTGTGTTTATGCATGTCTTTATGCATATGTTATATGTACGTATGCATGTATGTATGACTTTCATATCGAAATTTAAAATCCCATGAGTATAAATTAAAGTTGTTGGCAGGTTGTCTTTCTAGCGTTGGATACACATGTTAAAAATGTGATTTGTGCATATTCGCTGGAGCATGAAAGTATAGAACCCCTCTTTGACGCTGTTTTCTGCTGCTTGAACGCATTGGAGGAAAGTGAAAATATCTCCAAAGCAATGCAAGAACTTGTTTTTTGCATTGGCACCATTCAATCTTCTATTTGCACGCATATGTTGAAAGAAGAAAAGCAGGTGACTCGTATTCTCATTTTAGCATTTTTTTTTAATTGCTAAAGCTGTGTCACCTTTTCCTTTTCCCTCATTGGCTTGCTCTTTAGTTTCTAGTTTTAGTAGTAATCAAGCCTGAAGATGCGATCTTTTTTTTTTTTTTTTTTTTCCTCTCTTTTGGTGGGGAGAGGGCACAATGGTTGTTTTCTTTGACATATTTGTACAAGTATAAATTATACTGTTAAAACTATATATTTTTACTTTCATTGGTTTTATGTTTATAATGTAGAACTGCTGTAGATGAGAGAACTTTACTATTACGACATTTAAATTCTCTAAAACACACAGAGAGGATAACTAGGTAGAGGGTCAGATTAAATGCATATAATAATTTAAAGGATTATTTTATATACCGCCTGTGGAGTTTTTGAATTCCACATATATGTTTAAATGCATGCCACGTGTCCATGTGATTGTAATGAAATTGTTATTTTATATTATTTAAGGAGATTAAAAACTCTACTAATTGTTCTATACATTTGTCGGTTGTCCATCTAACTATATCTAAGGAAGTCAAAACAGGTTGCATTAAGTGAGTACAATTGTGATTGTCCTAACTTACATTTTTTCCTCTTCTGTTGGTCTATGAATTGAATATCAGCATTTTTTTAATAAGCCTTAAATATTTTTAATTACGTGCCCTCACCAAAACAAGCATTTAAAAGAAGGAAATTACTATCATACGAATAAGCAAGTTCTATATCATCGCAAAATGTTTAGCCTGGAAAACCATGGCACAGTTATTAAATGGTGGTTTATTTAAGTTGGCATGTCTTAAGGCATTCGGCAGATGTATAAGCAAAGGATATAAAATTTACGAGAAATAAGGAGGAATAGAAAGGAGATGAAATTGCAACCTTCTCTTTTTATGCCGTCATGGCTGCTTTGGTACTTTATCTTTCAACTTTTAGTGCACTAGTTAAAAACTCATTACAGATGACACTATTAGAATATTCGAAGTGGAGTGTAGGATATATATAATTTTCTTAACTATACTAGTTACAAGAATTCATAGTTGATATTGTTGTTTTCTTTATGTTAAACATGTCAATACATACTTGACTAACCAGCATGTTACAATCTTATGCTGCTTGTAGGTTTTCCCTCTACTGGTGAAGCATATTTCTCCCCAAAAACAAGCTTCTCTGTTGTGGCAGTTCATTGGGAGCATCCCTGTAATTCTGCTGCAGGATTTTCTGCCATGGATGATCTCCTTTTTTCATCCAGATGAGCAAAAGGAAGTTACAAATTTTATAAAAGAAGTTGTACCAATGGAAAAATCATTGCAGGAGGTAGATTCCTACTTATATTTTTTTTTACAACAATTTAAGTAATCTTTCTGAGGTTAACAAAATTAAAATCCAATGTTGAAGTTGTTAGTATCCTGGCTTGGTAAGAAACACCAGACCTCTTTTGGGTATCACTCTGAGCTTGCAAAAGGAGTTCGACCTCCCGATGGACCCACCTTTATCAAAGACAAATTCGGATTCCATTTTGTTAAGAGGCCTCTTGGATGGAAGAAAGTGCATTGTTTCCAAACAGATATTGGAAATATTCCAGTTGATGTTCTTCTTCTCTGGCATGGTGCCATTCAAAAGGATTTAAAAGAACTTCTAGTGGAGCTGCATCAAATAAAAATATCAAGCTGCTTTCAAAATCTAGATTTTATTGTTCTCCAGCTGAAATACCTTGCTGATGTCCTAATGTTCTACAGGTAACTAATATGTTTCCTGAAACATTTTATTTGAGTAATTAAACTTTATTTCACCAAGGTGTCTACTTTAACATCTTGTGCTACCTTTTCCAGGGACATACCTTAAATATCATCTCTTATGTTATTTTTTATCAGGGTGTTCCAAATTACATAAGTTGTTTTGTTATATGCAGCAATGCATTGGAGACGTTCTTTTACCCTGTCATGGTTGATGTTTCCAGCATTCAGCTATCTCTGCCTGCCCAACATCTCTATATTGCGAGTCATATTGAACATTTACAGTACTTTCTAGATTATAATAATCAAAAATGGAAACCAACAAATGAGCTTGTGGAGAAGCTGTGCCAGAAACTTGAGTCTTTTGTGATGATTGTTGACAAACAATTTATTTTACTAGAAAAGCAGGTACAGAATGATTGTTTAAGTGCCATTCTCATACAACAGAAGTAGGACAAGATGAACTCTACTGAAGCTTGATTTTTCAGTCATTATGTGGCTTTTTCTCTTTGAAATTAGATACCAACCATATTTTCCGTAATAACTCACTGAAATTTTACGTGGATAACTGTCATTTATCAGTTACTACAAAATATTTGCCACAGTGTCCTTTTGACACTTTTCCAATTTCTTTCAGGTATTTCCTGTCATTAGCAAGAACTGCAGCGAAGAAATGCAGCAGCAGCTTCTGTGCATGAGCCTTCATGTGTTGCCACTTGGGTTGCTAAAATGTGTGGTCACTTGGTTGGCTGCTCATTTATCTGAATACGAGTCTAGGTCCATTCTGCGCATTGTAAACCAGAGAAAGTCTTTGAACAATAAATCTTTTGCATCCCTCATTTTGGAGTGGTTCAATATAGGTTATTCAGGGAAAACCTCAGTTGAAAGTTTCATGAGAGACTTGGAGAAATTGTCCAGCATCAGAAGCTCTTTTCTTCCTGTGCCAATTGAAGAAAATGCTGGATCTTCTTCCTTACATTCAGATACGTTACTTTGCAAAGGATCTGAATCTAAACTAATAAAACCAGTTTTTGTCAACGATGGAAAGAAAGGTTTCTCCTTTTCTTTATCTGGCTCCCATGGCATTAAGCAGTCTGAATCATCATACTGCAGTGGAATCAATCTGCGTATCTTTTTTCCGAAAATGACAAGGGATTTATACTCTTTTTCAAACTTTCCTTGTGGAAAGAATTGTGTTGATTCTGCTGTAGATGAACCAATTCCGATGGATCTTATATTCTTTTTCCATAGGGCTCTAAAGAAGGATTTGGATTACCTTGTCCTTGGTTCAGCTAAACTGGCTGAAAATGTTGGGCTTCTCATGGAGTTCCGTCAACGCTTCCATTTGATAAAGTTCTTATATCAGATCCACAGTGATGCAGAGGATGAGGTGGCTTTTCCAGCTTTGGAAGCAAGGGGGAAACTCAGAAATATCAGCCACTCTTACACACTCGACCATGAAATGGAAGTTGAATACTTCAGTAAAATATCCCTCATTTTAGATGAGATGCATGAATTGCACAGTACTTCTTCTAGTGTTGAATCAATTACACCGGACGGGGTGGTGAAGCACCAGCAGTTGTGTGTTAATCTCCAAGATGCATGCAAATCAATGCATAAGTTACTCTCAGATCATGTGCATCGTGAAGAAACTGAACTTTGGCCCTTATTTAGAGAATGTTTCTCCCTTAAGGAGCAAGAAACGATCATAGGAAGCATGCTTGGAAGAACAGGAGCCGAAATATTACAAGACATGATACCCTGGCTTATGGCATCTTTGACTCCAGATGAACAGCATGCTGTTATGTCCTTATGGCGCAAGGCTACTAGAAATACAATGTTTGATGAATGGTTAGGAGAATGGTGGGAAGGGCATAAAATGGCTGAAGCAGCAGAGGAGTCAACAACTCCTTCTCGGACCGCAGATCCATTAGAGATTATCTCAACATATTTGCCTAATGTCCTTGATGAACAAGATGCCATTTATGACAATTCCTTAAGAGCCAGTTCGATCTGTGCTGATATTGGGCTCTTAGGAATGTCCAAAATAGATGAAAAGGAAAAGGCTTTTAAAGGAGATGAAATTGAAAACTATTCTGAATGTTCAGACTGTTCAGGACAGTTTAGTGGCAGCAATTGCAAGCAACGCAATGAAGCAGCTGATCCGATGGGCAGAACCAATGAACCAGGTGAAAAGTTTCAATTGACTCAGAACTCTGGGCCATGCAAGCACCTATCAGCAATGAGTCAAGAATATCTAGAGGCTGCTATAAGAAGAGTGTCCTCGGACACATCCTTAGATCCTGAAAGGAAATCATATGTGATGCAGAACTTGCTAATGAGGTTGGTAGTAAGCATTCCTTTTCCATTAAATGGTATATCTTCTTCCTCTTTTTAGGAGATTTGTGGTCCTCTTAGGCTACTTTCAGGATCATCTAACGCTTCTTTCACCTATACATAATTGGCTTGGCAAACGAAAAACCCTGTCTGCAAAAATCTATGACCTAATATTTTTTACTCATGTCAAATCAATTAATTCATGTTCACTACTTTTCCGGCATCCAATTGCGTCAATAATTAGATTAATTTTCACAAGGGTAATCTTATGAACCAGTTCTGATAACTCTTGACATCAAGAAGCCAATGACATGACGCAAAATAAAAATTATTACATGGATGTGACACATTACTGTGACTTTGGAGAGATGAAACAATTTATTGATCGAAGTAACTCCGATTCCTTGAGGCTGAGAATTTTTTGAAATCATGGTCATGTAGTAGAGACCCTGCTTGAATGAGATATACCCTGCTGAAAATATAATTGATACCAGACATTTTATTGGTTTATCAATTTATTTATTTTGTGGTGCTTGTATGTTTTCTATATGTTCATAGAATTTGACGCTAGTTTACACTGGTTCAGCCATTGGATTCTTAAGCAACAGATATATAATTTACAAGTAAACAATTCAAATAATGAAGAAATTCTGGGTCACCATCCATCTTATCGGGATCCTTTGAAATTAGTTTTGGGTTGCAAACACTACAAGAGGAACTGTAAGCTTTTTGCCGCATGTTGCAACCAGCTTTATACCTGCATTCATTGCCATAATGAGGTGGCTGATCACTCATTGGAAAGGTATTAACACATTACATAAATATGATCTTTTACCCTTTAAATTTTCTAGGTTTTATTTTCTCTTCATTACAGTTTTGCTGCTGTTTCCAACATATATGCAGAAAATCTATCACAAAAATGATGTGCATGAAATGCTTGATAATTCAGCGAATAGGATCCACGTGCTCAAGTGTTTCCTGCAATAATCTATCAATGGGAAAGTATTATTGCAGGATATGCAAGTTATTTGATGATGAAAGGTGATGTATTTTAAATGGTTTTCAATTGTTTTCACTTGGTTGAAGGTTGATTTCTAAACATTGGTGGAAACCTAACTTTTTTGCAACAACTCTTAATCTCTTTATTACTTACTATTTTTACCTTGGTTCAACCAACAAACTTAATAGGTAAGAATCAGGTATAAGAGTATGTTACATGTCCAAAGTGGCATTGGAGGCATATAGCTTATATCTTTCACTGTTAATATTCTAGAATATGCAATACAAGAAACTAGTATGTAAAGGTAATTCCAGTGCACAATTAGAATTAACTTTTGATGCTTTATTTTTTCTAGTTTACTTTACAATTTTAAGTACTTGTTCTTGATATGCAGTTATTGGTGCATTGGTGATTACTTTTGCTGTTAGTGAACGTTCTTTCTTCACATAAATGAATGAACAAAATTAAACTGAATTGAAATGTTTGAGATCAGAACATCATAAAGATAACTACGTTATACACACCCCATTCAGAGAAGAGGTTTTGGAGAAGTTGATTTTTAAACAGCTTGGAATGTTATACTTCATGATTTATTATATTATGCATAGCAGTGTAAAAGTCGTTGCACTTCATTAGAAACCTCATTAAGTTTAATAAAGAGTCTAAGAAAAATTTCTTGGAGGAGATATACAGGGAAACGAGCATTTTCCACATCAAAATTTGACATCAAATGATGTAGACTACTACTTGCATGAAGGAAAAAAAGGCAATAGATAATTCAGAAATGAATTTTTTATTTTTTATTTTTCTAATGGATAAAGTACTAGGTTATAAAGCCTGCAGTATTATTATCTTATTTGTCAAGTGTTTAACATAGAAAATTTTCAACAGGCAAATTTATCATTGCCCTTATTGTAATCTCTGTCGAGTGGGGAAGGGATTGGGTATTGACTACTTTCATTGCATGAATTGCAATGCCTGCATGTCACGATCTTTGTTACTGCACGTATGTAGAGAAAAGTCTTTTGAGGACAATTGTCCTATTTGCCATGAAGACATCTTCACCTCCACGGCTCCTGTGAAGGCTCTTCCATGTGGACATATGATGCACTCAATTTGCTTTCAGGTACTTGATTCTGAAGTTCTCTTTTTCCCCTATAACTTTCACCCTTATTCAATCTGCTTCACATGCTGTTGTAGGACTATACTTGTACACACTACACCTGCCCAATCTGTAGCAAGTCACTTGGGGACATGCAGGTTTGATTCTCCTTATCTCTAATGTCAATAAATGTTATAGTAATGGTGCTAGGTTGACTATATCACATTAATCATGTCAGCTCAAATCTATTCTTCTATCTGAAATTGCCCTTGCATTTGATACACTTCGTGGACAGAAATCATTATGGTTTCTCACACTTGTGCTTCATTGATGAAATCTGTATGAGACATGTTGATTCTTCCATAAAATGAACCTGTTTCTGATCTCCCACATCAATCGGTTAATCAAAAAATTGAACCTGTTTTGAATCAAAACCATCTGCTTAATGCTTGAAACAAATTGTTTAGAGTTAAAAACATTTCTGTAGTTGCAAATTATTTAATCCTGTAATTACAACCCTCCTTGCTGGTTTTAATTGCTTTGGGATGCTTGGAAAATGTAAGATTAACTTCCAGGAGTTTATGTTAAGGGAAGAAAAAGCAAATACTGCTTCATGTCATTGTGCTGTAATTAATGCTTCAAGACATATAAGTAGCCAAACTTTGCGCACTATGATGGTGGACTTTTAGAATCAGCAATCAGGCACCTTCTTGTAGAGATCTAAAGTCTACAAACTGGCAAATAAAGCTATTAGATTAAAAATGCCTATCATATGTATCAGATTGATCTCAAGTATGAATTTGAGTTAGTCTTTTCCTCGGACTAGTTAGTATTTTTAGTAGAGATGAAGAACATTCTAGCTGCTAATAAACTTGAGGCTATACGATTTTGTCACCTTGTATTTCCCTCAACTTTTATGGCTTTTTTTTTTCTTCCATGAATAACAACAATGACATTGGAGATTCAGTTTAGCTGATTGTTTATTTTGATTGCATCAAGTTCATTAGTAGATATGAAGAACATGCTAGCTGCTAATAAACTTGAGGCTATTTGATTTTGTCACCTTGTATTTCCCTCGACTTTTATGGCTTTTTTTTTTCATGAATAACAACAATGACATTGGAGATTCCGTTTACCTGATTTTATTTTGATTACAGTCATCGGAACTGTCTCCAGTTGATGATGACTAGATGCTTTAGGGGAGGCTCAATGATCCTAATAACTTTAACTGATTTTTAGCAGGTCTATTTTGGGATGTTGGATGCATTGCTAGCTGAAGAGAAAATTCCAGATGAATATCGCAGCCGAACTCAGGTTCGTCATGCTATTTTTATGTCCGAATTTATCATACTCACTGTTCTCCTCTATGTTACTCGGACTCAGATTTGAGTGTCCAATGCGGGTATATTCAATTTTTTTCATGTATTTGGGGGATCCTTGGAAGGTCATATCTCCGTAACTATATTTAAATATGTATTGGACACAAGTGTCGAACACCGACACTTCAGAAAAAAGTGAGGAGTCAGAGCAACGTAGGTTCTTCTATTTTAAAGGAAATTGTGTTTTTGACTGAGTAGAACTTATTCCAGATCATACTATGCAATGACTGTGAGAAAAAAGGAACTGCTCCTTTCCATTGGCAGCATCACAAATGCTCAAACTGTGGTTCATATAACACCAGGCTTCTATGATTCAATGTCTTCTTTCTTCTTGTTTTATGTATATATCCATTTGAACCTCCTATTCTAAATAAAACCAACAGACTCATTCTTCCTATTTGAACATTCTGCTTATAAAAGCACCAAAACTGTACTGGTGAGACAAGATAATGTTTTCTGTTCTATATAATTCATGGTATTCATGTTGTGTTCTTGTTTTTTATCTTATTATAATCATGTTTAAAGTTTTATATATTTTTATAAATTTTCACATGTTAATAATTCATTTTTTATAGATATCGACATATTTATATTATCTTTCATGTTGTTTTTTTTCTACTTAATTTTAAATAAGCAAATGTAGGGAAGTTTCTAAACTTGAAAAATAGATTCATTAAAGACAAGAAATTAACTCTTATTTGATCAGTGTGAATACCGACTATAAAATTAATTACGAGATAGTGAAACTTTACCATAAAGCAAGAGAAAAACTCAAAATTGTGGAATGTACTATGAGATTTAATTAAGCGAAAAAAAAAATTCAGTACTATTTTTTCTGAGGATGCTGGTCGATCAGTTGACGCTAGTGAGACTGAAGCAAGCAGCAGCACTCTTCAATTCATTCTCTGCAACATCCTCCATTGATTGTGTGGTGTCTTTCAGAGATTCTTCAGAGCTGCATCATTCAAATTTATACCATCACTAATCCTTCAAATCAGAAACTAATTGTATACAAATCTTTTATGTTTACGTTTGAGTTTGATTACATTTCTTCAACTCGAGTTTGAGTGTCAAATACGTATGCATCTGACAAGGGTATGATCAATTTTTTTCAAAATTTTTTCATGAATTTGGATGGTTATATTCTATACTCATATTCAAAAATATGTTGGTCATGAGCGTAGACACATGGTACCTCTTAAAAAGGAAGAGTGGAAGCAACATAGTATTTTGATATATAAATATATTGTTATTGGAGTTTGAAGTACCTGGATTCGTAAGCCTCTTTGGAATCAATATAAGACTGTCTATCATCGATGGTATCAAAAAAAGTATGAATTTGATCATAATCTTGATCGACTTGTTGTTGGACATGAGATAATGGCTGAGAGTTTGGAAGCAACAGCTGAGATTCAATTGCCGATGGGTTGTCGCTATTGCTGCTGTTATTGTTCGTGGCAACAAGAGGATGTTGAATCCACAAAGAATTATTTCCGACATTTTCTCTCGAATCCGCGTAAGAACAACTATAACCAACATTATTGCTCGTGGAATAAGAGTGCTGCATCGAAACCGGCAAAGTGTAAGGTTGAGTAAATTGATTGAAGAGGGGTAGAGCATTGTTAGGCGGAGCCATGCCTAATTCTAGCTGCGAAGGCACATCGTCAGACATGAAAGATATCTGATGTTGCTGTTGTTGTTGGTGATGTTGTCTGTACATCTCGAGCTGAGCAAGCACAGCATGAAATTCTTCTTCAAGCAGCTGAATCTGATAATACAGCTGACGGATGACACCCAGACAACCGTACACGGGAAACCTGTCACGAACATTAGCTTGGTATTGGATGGAACGCATGGCTTCGGCGTGTTGGGAAGGATCTAAACTCTTTAAGATCCTCAGCATGTTGCTTACACCGAATAATTTGTGAGCGTTTTGGAAAACTTTGGTTTGGTCAGCAGGGAAATAAGGAGCAAGAAGACATTCAGGGACGCATTTTCGCCTTTGGTACTTGCAAACAGCGCAGGCACTAGTGGTGCCACCTTTAAGGGTCATGATTGCATATCAACACAATAATTAAAGAGTAATGGGAAATATATAACTGATACTAATATTTAGATTAAAGCAAAGAGGAATCAAATGGTGAAGAAGAAAAAGAAGATGAAGTTTGAAGATAAAACAAAAAAGGAAATTAGATTGTTGGAACTGAAATGGGTAGCAATTTGAGCTGACGAGGTCTGATATCAGCGGATTTGGTGCAAGCAAAAAGGACCGAGTAAAAGAGAGACATTGAAGAGGGAACCGGATTTTTTGGGAGGTTTTTTTTTATTTATTTATTTATTTTTTTTATAGTTAGATTGTAAAACCGTTAGCGACAAATATTGGAAATCCAGGACTCTAATCTCCTCTCCTCAGCTATGTATGTATGGCTGAATCTTACCTCTATGCATCATCCTATCCATCGAGTTTCGGAGATTGCTCCAAGCTTGGCAAGTATGTTTTATATCTAATCTATGCTTGTTATATTAAAGAGGGTAGTCAAAGTTTATTAAGTCGATTCAATAGAAAATATTTAAAAACCAAATTAAAGTAATAACAAGGTATTTATATCTTTTAAAATGTTTAAAATGAAATTACATTTTGCAAAACTCTTGTAATATCCGTTCACGTAAATTTAGCTTTGATATAAAAAAACAAAGTATTTGAAACTTCCTTTTTATCCACTAAGGCACTATGTGTTATCATGCATATTTTTTTTTTTTTTACTTTCTTTTATCCATTTTTACTTTTTTACTTTTTTTTTTTTTTTTACTTTTATATTTTCTTAAAATTCATAAGCATGTGTCATAAAAGTTAATTAATATTAAATTTATTGATTGAATTAATATTACGAGTTAATTTAAATATAAATTTTATTAAAAAATTATTTAAAAATTTTTTGAAGCTCTTTTTTTTATTTTATTCATTAAAAATAAGTTTACTTTTTTTAAAAGGAGTTTCTTAAAAAACCTGTTTAGCCTGGCTTTTATTTTTAAGGAGCTTTTAAGCCGAATAAAAGCCGGGCCAAATAAACACTTATAATACGATGATAATTTTTTTTGGAAAAATAGAGAATAACTTAATCAGTTCGTTCGGTTGGATTCACACTATTTTTCTTGTTCAGTTTCCGAGCAAAATTAACAGAAACAAACTATGAGCAAGTATCTAGCAGGCGTTGCAACATTGAGGTATCCAACATATAATCAAACCATCTCCAATGAAATAGATGTTATTAAACCAAAGTTTTTTAGATGCAAACAATCAAAACAGAAAGGGCATTCAACAAAAAAACAAATAACCAGACCTTGAGATGAAAGAACTGAAAAAACACTAAAAGGAGTAGAGGAGTTTAGCTGTGGTGACGATGACTATAGTAGGGTAACGGCAATGATAGCAGTAAAGGCAAACGCAACGACAGAGACAGCAGTGGCAACAGGCAGCAGGAACTAGGGTTCTGAGCAGAAAGGAGGTGCAATGGAATTTTAGAAAGCATGAATTTGAACTCCTTTTTGG
>JBBYHK010479213.1:0-18204 GCA_038382065.1 Adansonia grandidieri | reverse complement strand
GCTTTGGATTTGCAAGAAAAGCTTTTCTTTCCACCATTTTCCTTATAACCAATGTTCATCCATGAAATGAGTCAAACTTGGATTCTCATAATAATCTACATACTTTTTGTTATAAGCACCACAATCATTTTCACCTCATTGGGATAGACGATATTAATGATTTGATTTGGCAAAGAAAAGCTTTTCTTTCCACCATTTTCCTTGTAGTTAAAGTTCATTCGTGAAATGAGACAAACTTGGATACCCATTATAATCTCCATTCTTTTTGTTATTGGCACTATAATTATTTTCTACACATTGGCATACACAATATTGACGCTTTGGATTTGCAAGAAATGCTTTTTTTTCCACTATTTTCCTTATAATCAAGTTCATTGGTGAAATGAGACAAACTCTAATACTTATTGTAATCTCCATTCATTTTGTTATTGTCATTACAATCATGTTCTCCACATTGGGATGCATGATATTGATGCTTTAGTTTGGCAAGAAATGGTTTTAATTCAACCATTTTCCGTATAATCAAAGTTCATTTATGAAATGAGCCAAACTTGGATTCTCATAATAATCTTTATTCTTTTTGTGATTGGGGACTACAACATGGTCTCCACATTGGGATACACAATATTGATGCTTTGGTTTGGCAAGAAAAGCTTTTCTTTTCACCATTTTCCTTATAATTAATATTCATCTGTGAAATGGGACTAACTTGGATACTCATATGATCTCCATTCTTTTTGTTATGGGCACTACAAACATTTTCTTCTCATTGGGATTCACTTTATTGATGCGTTGGATTTGCCAAAAAGTTTTTCTTTTCACTATTTTCCTTAAAATTAATGTTCATCTGTGAAATAAGACAAACTTGGATACTCACAATAATCTCCATTCTTTTTGTTATAGGCACTACAACCATATTCTTCTCATTGGGATGCACGATATTGATGTGATGGATTTTCAAGAAAAGCTTTTCTTTCCACCATTTTCCTTATAATCAAATTTCATCCATGAAATGAGTGCAACCTAGATTCTCATAATAATCTCTATTCTTTTTGTGATTAGGCACTGCAATCATGTTTTCCACATTGGGATACATGCTATAGATGCTTTGGATTTGTAAGAAAAACCTTTTCTTTCCACCATTTTCCTTATGATTAAAGTTTATCCGTGAAATGAGACAAACTTGGATACTCATTATAATCTTCATTCTTTTTGTTATTGGTGCTAGAATCATGTTCTCCACATTGGGATACACGATATTGATGCTTGGGTTTGGCAAGAAAAGGTTTTCTTTCCATCATTTTCCTTGTAATCAAAGTTCATCTATGAATTAAGTCAAGCTTGGATTCTAGTAATAATCCTTATTCTTTTTGTGATTAAGCACTACAATTATGTACTCCACAACGGGATACACTATATTGATGCATTGGATTTGCAAGAAATAGTTTTCTTTCCACCATTTTCCTTAAAATTAATGTTTATCCGTAAATGAGACAAACTTGGATACTCATAATAATCATCATTGTTTTTGTTATGGGCACTACAATCATGTTCTTCTCGTTGGGATACATGATATTGGTGCTTTAGATTTCCAAGAAAGGCTTTTCCTTCCACCATTTTCCTTATAATCAAAGTTCATCAATGAAATGAGTCAAATTTGGATTCTCATAACAATCTTTATTTTTTTTGAGATTGGGCACTACAATCATGTTATCCACATTAGGATACATGATATTGATACTTTGGATTTGCAAGAAAAGTTTTTCTTTCCACCATTTTCCTTATAATTAAAGCTTACTGTGAAATCAAACAAACTAGGATACTCATTATAATCTCCATTCTTTTTGTTAGTGGTACTACAATCATGTTGTCCACATTGGGGCACGTGATATTGTTGCTTTGGTTTGGCAATAAAAGCTTTTCTTTCCACCATTTTCCTTATAGTTAAAGTTCATTTGTGAAATGAGATAAACTTTGATACTTATTATAACCTCCATTCTTTTTGTTATTTGCACTACAATCATTTTCTCCACATTGGGCTACACGATATTGATGCTTTGGTTTAGCAAGAAAAGCTTTTCTTTCCACCATTTTCCTTATAATTAATGTTTATCCGTGAAATAAGACAAACTTGGATACTCATAACAATTTTCATTTTTTTTTGTTATTGGGCATTACAATCATGGTCTCCTTATTAGGATGCATGATATTGATGCTTTAGTTTGGGAAGAAATGGTTTGTTTCCACCAATTCCCTTATAACTAAGGTTTGTCTGTCAACTGAGTTAAACTTGGATCCTCGTAATAATCTCTATTCCTTTTGCGATCGAGCACTACAATCGTGTCCTCCACATTGGATACACTATATTGATGCATTGGATTTGGAAGAAAAGCTTTTCTTTCCACCATTTTCCTTATAATAAAAGTTCATCCGTTAAATAAGTCAAACTTGGATTCTCATAATAATCTGCATACCTTTTGTTTTAGGCACCACAATCATGTTCACCTCATTGGGATACACGATATTTATGATTTGATTTGCCAAGAATAGCTTTTTTTTCCAACATTTTCCTTATAGTTAAAGTTCATTCATAAAATGAGGCAAACTTGGATACCTATTATAATGTCCATTCTTTTTGTTATTGGCACTACAATCACGTTTTACAAATTGGCATACATGATATTGATGCTTTGGATTTGCAAGAAAAGCTTTTCTTTCCACCATTTTCCTTATAATCAATGTTCATCCGTAAAATGAGACAAACTTGGATACTCATTATAATCTACATTAGTTTTGTTATTGGCACTACAATCATGTTTTCCACATTGGGATGCACGATATTGTTGCTTCAGCTTAGCAATAAATGGTTTTCATTCCACCATTTTCCTTACAATCAAAGTTTATTTGTGAAATGAGCCAAACTTGGATTCTTATAATAATCTCTATTCTTTTTGTGAATAGGGACTATAATCACGTTCTCCATATTGCAATACATAATATTGATGCTTTGGTTTGGAAAAAGAAGCTTTTCTTCCCACCGTTTTCCTTATAATTATTATTCATTCGCGAAGTGGGATTAACTTGGATACTCAATATGATCTGCATTTTTTTTTGTTATAGGCACTACAAACATTTTCCTCTCATTAGGATACACGATATTGATGTGTTGGATTTGCAAGAAAAGCTTTTCTTTCCATAATTTTGCTTAAAATTGATGTTCATCCATGAAATGAGACAAACTTGATACTCGCAATAATCTCTATTCTTTTTGTTATGGGCACTACAACCATGTTCTTCTCATCGGGATACATGATATTGATGCGTTGGATTTTTAAGAAAAGCTTTTTTTCCACGATTTTCCTTATAATCAAAGTTCATCCATGAAATGAGTTAAACATGGATTCTTATAATAATATCTATTATTTTTGTGATTGGGCACTACAATCATGTTTTCCACATTGGGATACACGATATTGATGCTTTGGATTTACAAGAAAAGCTTTTCTTTCCACCATTTTCCTTATAATTAAAGTTCATCTGTGAAATGAGGTAAACTTGGATACTCATTATAATCTCCATTTTTTTCATTAGTGGCACTACAATCAGGTTCTCCACCTTGGGATACACCATATTGTTACTTTGGTTTGGCAAGAAAAGCTTTTCCTTCCACCAATTTCCTTATGATTAAAGTTTATCTATGAAATGAGACAAACTTGGATACTCATTATAATCTCCATTCTTTTTGTTATTGGCACTACAATCATGTTCTCCATGTTGGGATACACGATATTTATGCTTTTGTTTGGCAAGAAAAGGTTTTCTTTCTACAGTTTTCCTCTTAATCAAAGTTCATTCATGAAATGAGTCAAACTTAGATTCTCATAATAATCTCTATTCTTTTTGCAATTGGGAACTATAATCATGTACTTCACATTGAGATACACATTATTGATGCTTTGGATTTGCAAGAAAAGCTTTTCTTCCACCATTTTCCTTAAAATTAATGATCATCCATGAAATAAGACAAACTTGGACACTTGTAATAATCTCTGTTGTTTTCGTTATGGGTACTACAATCATGTTCTTCTCATTGGGATACACGATATTGATGCTTTGGATTTCCAAAAAAAGCTTTTCTTTCCACCATTTGCCTTATAATCAATGTTCACCTATGAAATGGGACATACTTGGATACTCGTTATAATCACTATTCTTTTGTTACTAGCACTACGATCATGTTCTCCACATTGGGATACACAATATTTATGCTTTGGTTTGGCAAGAAAAGCTTTTCTTTCCACCATTTTCCTTAAAATTATTCTTCATTCATGAAATGAGACAAATTGGATACTCGTAATAATCTCAGTTGTTGTTGTTATGGGCAGTACAATCATGTTCTTCTCATTGGGATGCACGATGTTGATGATTTGGATTTCTAAGAAAGGCTTTTCTTTCCACCAATTTCTTTATAATCAAAGTTTATCCATGAAATGAGTCAAATTTGGATTCTCATAATAATCTCTATTTTTTTGGTGATTGGGAACTACAATCATGTTATCCGTATTGGGATACATGATATTGATGCTTTGGATTTGCAAGAAAAGGTTTTCTTTCCACTGCTTTCCTTATAATCAAAGTTCATCTGCAAAATGAGTCAAACTTGGATTCTTTTTGTGATTGGGTACTACAATCATGTTCTTCACATTGGAATACACGATATTGATGCTTTGCATTTGCAACAATAGTTTTTCTTTCCACCATTTTTCTTAAAATTATTCTTTATCTGTGAAATGAGAGAAATTGGGTACTCGTAATAATCTCAGTTGTTTTTGTTATGAGCACTACAACCATGTTGTTCTCATTGGGATGCACGATATCGATGCTTTGGATTTCTAAGAAAAGCTTTCTTTCCACCATTTTCTTTATAATCAAAGTTCATCTATGAAATGAGTCAAATTTGGATTCTTATAATAATCTCTATTTTTTTTGGTGATTGGGAACTGCAATCATGTTATCCGTATTGGGATACATGATATTGACGCTTTGGATTTGCAAGAAAAGCTTTTCTTTCCACCAGTTTCCTTATAATTAATGTTCCTCTGTGAAATCAGACAAAGTTGGGTAATAATCACCATTTTTTTTATTATTGGGCACTACAATCAAGTTTTCTACATTGGGATGCACGACATTAATGGTTTACATTAGCAAGAGAAGCTTTTTTTTCCTCTATTTTCCTTATAATTAATGTCCATCCATAAAATAAGGCAAACTTGATACTCATAATAATCTCCATTCTTTTTGTTAATGGGCACTACAATCATGTTCTCCATATTGGGATACACGACATTTATGCTTTGGATTTTCAGGAAAAGCTTTTCTTTCTACCATTTTCCTTATAATCAAAGTTCATCTATGAAATGGTACAAACTTTGATGCTTGTAATAGTCCCCATTCTTTTTGCTAGTGGCACTATAATCATATTCTCCATATTGGGATATATGATATTAATGCCTTGGTTTGGCAAGAAAAGCTTTTCTTTCTACAATTTTCCTTATAATTAATGTTTATCTGTGAAATGGGACTAAGTTGGACACTCATCATAATCTCCATTCTTTTTATTATTACCATTACAATCATGTTCTTCACATTGGGATACATGATATTAATGCATTGGATTTGCAAGAAAAACTTTTATTTCCACCATTTTCCTTATAATTAATGTTCACCCGTGAAATGAGATAAACTTGGTTGCTCGTAATAATCTCCATTCTTTTTGTTTTGGCCACTACAATCATGTTGTTCTCGTTGGGATACAAAATATTGATTCTTTGGATTTGCAAGAAAAGCTTTTCTTTCAACATTTTCTTTAGAATTAATGTTCATCCAAGAAATGAGACATACTTGGATACTCATAATAATCTTTATTTTTTTTGTTATTAGGCACTACAATCATGGTCTCCTTATGAGGATACACGATATTGATGCTTTGGCTTAGGAAAAGAAGGTTTTCTTTCCACCATTTTTCTTAAAATCAAAGTTTATCCATGAAATGAGTCAAACTTGGATTCTTATAATAATCTCTATTCTTTTTGTGATTGGGCACTACAAACATGTTCTCCATATTAGGATACATAATATTAGTGATTTGGTTTGACAAGAAAAGCTTTTCTTTCCATCATGTTCATCCATAAAATGGGATGAACTTGGATATTCATTATAATCTTCATTTATTTTGTTAATGGCACTATAATCATGTTATCTACATTGGAATACACGAAATTGATGCTTTGGATTAGCAAGAAAAGCTTTTCTTTCCTCCATTTTCCTAAGGATTATTGTTCATCTGTGAAATAAGACAAACATGGATATGCGCATTACAAACATGTTCTCCACATTAGGATAAACGATATGGATGCTTTAGATTTGCAAGAAAAGCTTTTTTTTCCACCACTTTCCTTATAATTAATGTTTATCCGTGGAATGAGACAAACTTGGATACTCATAATAATCTCTATTTTTTTTGCTGTTGGGCACTACAATCATGTTCTCCTCATTGGGATGCACGATATTGATGCTTTCTTTCGTAAGAAAACGGTTTTCTTTCCACTATTTCCTTATAATCAAAGTTTATTCGTGAAATGAGTCAAACTTGGATTCTCATAATAATCTCCATTCTTTTTGTGATTGGGCACTACAATCATGTTCTTCACATTCGGATACACGGCATTGATGCTTTGGATTTGCAAGAAAAGATTTTCTTTCAACCATTTTTCTTATAATTAATGTTCATCTGCAAAATGAGATACTCTTGGATACTCATAATAATCTCCAATTTTTTTTTTTGTTATTGGGTGCTACAATCATGGTCTCCTCGTTGGGATACATGACATTGAAGCTTTGGTTTAGAAGGAAATGGTTTTCTTTCCCCCATTTTCCTTATAATCAAAGTTTGTCCATCAAATGAGCCAAACTTGGATCCTCATAATAATCTCTATTCTTTTTTTGATTGGGCACTACAATCATGTTCTCCATTTGGGAAACACGATATTGATGCTTTGGATTTGCAAGAAAAGGTTTTTTTTCCACTATTTTCCTTATAATTAAATTTGTCCATCAATTGAGTCAAACTTGGATTCTCGTAATAATCTAAATTCTTTTTGTGATTGGGCGCTATAATCATGTTATCCATATTGGGATACACGATATTGATGCTTTCAATTTGCAAGAAAAGCTTGTCTTTCCACTATTTTCCTTATAATTGAAGTTAATCTGTGAAATAAGATAAACTCGGATACTCATTATAATCTACATTTTTTTTGTTATTGGCACTATAATCATGTTCTCCACATTGGGATTTAAGATATGGATGCTTTGGATTTGCAAGAAAAGCTTTTCTTTCCACTACTTTCCTTATAATTAATGTTCATCCATGGAATGAGACAAACTCAGATACTTGTAATAATCTCCATTTTTTTGTTATTGGGCGCTACAATCATATTTTATCCATTAGGATACACTAGATTGATGCTTTTTTTTGGCAAGAAAAGGTTTTATTTCCACCATTTTCCTTATAATCAAAGTTCATCCGTGAAATGAGTCAAACTTGGATTCCCATAATAATCACCATTCTTTTTGTGATTGGACACTACAGTCGTGTTCTCCATATTGGGATACACAATATTGATGATTTGGATTTGCAAGAATAGCTTTTCTTTATACCATTTTCCTTATAATCAAAGTTCATCCATGAAATAAGACAAACTTTGATCCTTATAATGATCTCTCTTCTTTTTGTGATTAGGCACTACAATTATGTTCTCCATTTTGGGATACATGATATTAATGCTTTGGATATGCAAAAAAAGCTTTTATGTCCAGAATTTTCCTTATAATCAATGTTTATCCGTGAAATAAGACAAACTTGGATAGTCATAATAATCTTCATTCTTTTTGTTATTAGGTAATACAATCATGTTTTCCTCATTTGGATACACAATATTGATGCTTTGGTTTGGCAAGAAAAGGTTTTTTTTCTAAGAAAAACTTTGATACTCGTAATAATCTCGACTATTTTTGTTAATGGGCATGACAATCATGTTCTCCACATTGGGACACATGACATTCATTCTTTGGATTTGCAAGAAAAGCTTTTCTTTCTACCATTTTCCTTATAATCAAAGTTCATCCATGAAATGATACAAATAAGGGTAATTGTAATAGTCCCCATTCTTTTTGTTAGTGGCACCATAATCATGATCTCTACATTGGGATACATGATATTGATGCCTTGGTTTGGCAAGAAAAGCTTTTCTTTCCACCATTTTCCTCATCATTAATGTTCATCTGTGAAATGGGACGAACTTGGATAATCATTATAGTCTCCATTCTTTTTGTTATTGGCACAACAATCACGTTCTCCATATTAGGATACATGATATTGATGCATTGGCTTTGCAAGAAAAGCTTTTCCTTCCACCACTTGTCTTATACTTAATGTTCATTCGTGAAATGAGATAAACTTGGATACTCATAATAATCTCCATTCTTTTTGATATTGGCACTATAATCATGTTCTCCACATTGGGATACATGATATTGATGCTTTAGATTTGCAAGAAAAGCTTTTCTTTCCACTATTTTCATTATAATCAAAGTTTATTCGTGAAATTAGACAAACTTAGATATTTGAAATAATCTCAATTCTTTTTGTTAATGGGCACTACAATCATGTTCACCACATTGGGATACACGACATTGATGCTTTGGATTTGCAAGAAATGCTTTTCTTTCTACCATTTTCCTTATAATCAAATTTCATCCATGAAATGATACAAACTTGGATACTTATTATAATCCCCATTCTTTTTGTTAGTGGCACAACAATCATGCTCTCCACATTGGGATACATAGTATTGAAGCTTTAGTTTGGCAAGAAAAGCTTTTCCCTCTACCATTTTCCTTATAATTAAATTTCATCCGTGAAATGAGACAAACTTAGATACTTGTAATAATCTTCATTCTTTTTGTTAGTGGCACAACAATCATGTTCTCCATATTAAGATGTATGAAATTAATGCGTTGGTTTGGTAAGAAAAGCTTTTCTTTCCACCATTTTCCTTATAATTAATGTTCATCCGCGAAATGGGACTAACTTTTACACTCATTATAATCTTCATTCTTTTTGTTATTGGCACTACAATCATGTTCTCCATGTTGCGGTACATGATATTGATGCATTGGCTTTGCGAGAAAAGCTTTTCTTTCCACCATTTTCCTTATAATTAATGATCATCCGTGAAATAGGACTAACTTGGATACTCATTCTAATCTCCATTCCTTCTGTTATTGGCATTACAATCATGTTTTTCACATTGTGATACACGATATTGATGCACTAGATTTGCAAGAAAGGCTTTTCTTTCCACTATTTTCCTTAAAATTAATGTTCATTCGTCAAATGAGACAAACTTAGGTACTTATAATAACCTTTATTCTTTTTGTTACTAGCTCTACAATCATGTTCTCCACATTGGGATACATGATATTAATGCTTTGGACTTGCAAGAAAAGCTTTTTTTTCCACCATTTTCCCTATAATCAAAGTTTACCATGAAATAAGACAAACTTGGATACTCGCAATAATCTCAATTTTTTTTGTTAATGGGCACTGAAATCATGTTCTCCACATTAGGATACACGACATTGGTGCTTTAGATTTGCAAGAAAAGCTTTTCTTTCAACCATTGTCCTTATAATCATAGTTCATCCATGAAATGATACAAACATGGATACTTGTATTAATCCCCATTCTTTTTGTTAGTGGCACTATAATCATGTTCTCCACATTGGGATACACGATATTGATGCCTTGGTATGGCAGGAAAAGCTTTTCCTTCCACCATTTACCTTATAATTAATGTTCATCTGAAAAATAGGACTAACCGGGATATTCCTTATAATTAATGTTCATTCTTGAAATGGGAGAAACTTGGATACTGATAATAATCTCCATTTTTTTTGTTACTGGCACTACAATCATGTTATCCACTTTGGGATACATATTATTGATGCTTTCGATTTGCAAGAAATGCTTTTCCTTCCACCAATTTTCTTATAATCAAAGTTTATCTGTGAAATAAGACAAACTTGTGAGACAAACTTGGATACTCGTAATAATGTTGATTCTTTTTTTTAACATGCACTATAATCATGTTCTCCATATTGGGATACATGGAATTGATGCTTTGTATTTGCAAGAAAAGCTTTTCTTTCCACCATTGTCCTTATAATCAAAGTTCATCCACGAAATGATACGAACTTGGGTACTTGTAACAATCCCCATTTTTTTGCTTGTGGCACTATAATCATGTTCTCCATATTAGGATAGATGATATTGATCCTTCTGCTTGGCAAGAAAAGCTTTCCCTTCCACTATTTTTCGTATAACTAAAGTTCATTCATGAAATGAGACAAACTTGGATACTTGTAATAATCTCTATTCTTTTTGTTAGTGGCACCACATACATGTTCTCCATATTAGGATACATGATATTGATGCTTCGGTTTGGCAAGAAAAGCTTTTCTTTCTGCCATTTTCCTTATAACTAAAGTTTATCCATGAAATAAGACAAACTTGGATACTTGTAATAATCTTAATTCCTTTTGTTAATGGCACTACAATCACATTCTCCACATTGGGATACATGATATTGATGTTTTGGTTCGACAAGAAAAGCTTTTCTTTCCACCATTTTCCTTATAATTTATGTTTATCCGCGAAATAGGATGAACTTGGAAACTCATTATAATCTCCATTCTTTTTGTTGTTGGCACTACAATCAGGTTCTTGACATTGCGATACATGATATCAATGCATTGGATTTGCAAGAAAAGCTTTTCTTTCCACCACAATCCTTATATTTAAAGTTCATCTGTGAAATGAGACAAACTTGGGTACTTGTAATAATCTCCATTCTTTTTTATAGTGGCACTACAATCATGTTCTCCACATTGGGATACACGATATTGATGCTTTGGTTTGGTAAGAAAAGCTTTTCTTTCCACCATTTTGCTTATAATTAAAGTTCATCCGTGGAATGAGACAAACTTGGATACTCATTATAATCTCTATTCTTTTTGTTATTGGCACTACAATCATGTTCTCCATATTAGGATGCATGATATTGATGCTTTGCATATGCAAGAAAAGCTTTTCTTTCCACCATTTTTGATATAATTAAAGTTCATCCATGAAATGAGACAAACTTGGATACTTATTATAATCTTCATTCTTTTTGCTGCTGGCACTACAATCATGTTCTCCACATTGGGATGCATGAAATTGATGTTTTGGATTTGCAGGAAAAGCTTTTCTTTCCGTCACTTTCCTTATAATTAACTTTTATTCATAAAATGTGACAAACTTAAATACTTATAATAATCTCCATTGTTTTGTTATTAGGCTATAATCGTGTACTCCTTATTGGGATACATATTACTGATGCCTAGGATTCGCAAGAAAAGCTGGATACTACAATCATGTTCTCCATATTAGAATGCATGATATTGATGCTTTGCATATGCAAGAAAAGCTTTTCTTTCCACCATTTTTGATATAATTAGAGTTCATCCATGAAATGAGACAAACTTGGATACTTATTATAATCTTTATTCTTTTTGCTGCTGGCACTACAATCATGTTCTCCACATTGGGATGCATGAAATTGATGTTTTGGATTTGCAGGAAAAGCTTTTCTTTCTGTCACTTTCCTTATAATTAACTTTCATTCATGAAATGTGACAAACTTAGATACTTATAATAATCTCCATTGTTTTGTTATTAGGCTATAATCGTGTACTCCTTATTGGAATACATAATACTGATGCCTTGGATTCGCAAGAAAAGCTTTTTTTCCACCATTTTCCTTATAATTAATGTTCATCAATGAAATCAGACAAACTTTGATACTCGTGACAATCTGCATTCTTTTCGTTATAGGCACTACAATCATGTTCTCCTTGTTGGGTTACATGGTATTGATGCTTTGGTTTGGTAAGGAATGGTTTTTTTTTCTACCATTTTCCTTATAATCAAAGTTCATCCATCAAATAAGTAGAACTTGGATCCTCATAATAATCTCCATTCTTTTTGTGATTGAGCACTACAATCATGTTCTCCACATTGGAATACACGACATTAATGCTTTGGATTTACAAGAACAGCTTTTTCTTCCACTATTTTCCTTATAATCAATGTTTATTTGTGAAATGAGACAAACTTGGATACGTGTAATAAGCTCGATTCTTTTTTGTTAATTATCACTACAATCATGTTCTCCGCATTAGGATACATGACATCGATGCTTCATATTTGCAAGAAAAGCATTTTTTTCCACAAGTTTTCTTATAATCAAAGTTCACACACGAAATGATACAAAAATGGATACTTGTAATAATCCCCATTCTTTTTGTTAATGGCACTACAATCATGTTCTCCACACTAGGACCAACGATGTTGATGCTTTGGTTTGGCAAGAAATGCTTTTTTTACCACCATTTTCCTTATAATTAAAGTTCATCTGTGAAATGAGACAAACTTGGATACTTGTAATAATCTCCACTCGTTTTGTTAGTAGCTCTAGAATCATTTCTCCACATTGGGATACATGATATTGATGCTTTGGTTTGGCAAGAAAAGCTTTTCTTTCCACCATTTTCCTTACGATTAATGTTCATCTGTGAAATAGGACTAACTTGGATATTTGTAATAATCTCTATTCTTTTTGTTATTGGCACTACAACATATTCTCCATATTGGGATACATGATATTGATGCATTGGATTTGAAAGAAATTTTTTTTTCCACCACTTTCCTTATAATTAATATTCATGCGTGAAATGAGACAAACTTGGATACTCATAATAATCTCCATTCTTTTTGTTACTGGCACTGCAATCATGTTCTTCACATTGGGTACATGATATTGATGCTTTGGATTTGCACTTTTCTTTTGACCATTTTCCTTATAATCAAAGTTTATCTGTGAAATGAGGCAAACTTGGATACTCATAATAATCTTCACTTTTTTTGTCAATGGGTACTACAATCATGTTCTCCACATTGGGATACATGAAATTAATGCTTTGGTTTGGCGAGAAAAGGTTTTCTTTCCATAATTTTTAGTATAATCAAAATTCTTCTGTGAAATGAGTTAAACTTGGATTCTTATAATAATCTCCATTCTTTCTATGATTAAGCACTAGAATCATGCACTCCACTTTGGGATACACAATATTAGTGCTTTGGGTTTGCAAGAAAAGCTTTTCTTTCCACCATTTCCCTTATACTCAATGTTTATCCATGAATGAGTAAACTTGGATACTCGTAATAATCTCATTCTTTTTGTTAATGGGCACTACAATAATGTTCCCCATATTAGGATACATGGCATTGATGCTTTGGATTTGTAAGAAACGCTTTTCTTTCCACCAGTTTCCTTATAATGAAAGTTCATCTATGAAATGATAAAGACTTGGATACTTGTAACAATCCCTAATCTTTTTGTAAGTGTCACCACAATCATGTTCTCCATTTTGGGATACAAGATATTGATGCCTTGGCTTGGCAAGAAAAGCTTTTCTTTCCACCATTTTCCTTATAATTATTATTCAACCATGAAATGGGACTAACTGGGATACTCATTATAATCTCTATTCTTTCTGTTATTGTCACTACAATCATGTTCTCCATATTGGGATACATGATAATGATGCATTGAATTTGCAAGAAAAGCTTTTCTTTCCACCACTCTCCTTATAATTAATTTTCATTCGTGAAATCAGACAAACTTGGATACTTATAATAATCTCTATTCTATTGTTACTGGCACTACAATCATGTTCTCCATATTAGGATACATGGTATTGAAGCTTTGGAATTGCAAGAAAAGCTTTTCTTTCCATAATTTTCCCTATAATCAAAGTTTATTCATGAAATGAGACAAACTTGGATACTCGCAACAATCTTGATTCTTTTTGTTAGTGGGCACTACAATCATGTTCTCCATATTAGGATTCATGAAATTGATGCTTTGGATTTGCAAGAAAAGCTTTTCTTTCCTCCATTGTCCTTATAATCAAAGTTCATCCATGAAATGATACAAACTTGGATACTTGTAATAATCCCCATTCTTTTTGTTAGTGGCACTACAATCATGTTCTCCACATTGGGATACACGATATTGATGCTTTGGCTTGGCAAGAAAAGCTTTTCTTTCCACCATTTTGCTTGTAGTTAAAGTTCATTTGTGGAATGAGACAAACTTGGATACCCATTATAATCTCTATTTCTTTTGTTATTGGCACTACAATCATGCTCTCCACATTGGGATACACAATATTGATGCTTCGGTTTGGCAAGAAAAGCATTTCTTTCCACCATTTTGCTTATAATTAAAGTTCATCCATGGAACGAGACAAACTTTGATACTTATTATAATCCCCATTCGTTTTGTTATTGGCACTACAATCATGTTCTCCACATTGGGATGCATGATATTGATGCTTTGCATTTGCAAGAAAACCTTTTCTTTCCACTATTTTCCATATAATTAAATTTTATTGGTGAAATGAGACAAACATGAATACTCATAATAATCTCCATTCTTTTTGCTGCTGGCACTACAATCATGTTCTCCACATTGAGATACATGATATTGATGATTTGGATTTGTAAGAAAAGCTTTTCTTTCCATCACTTTCCTTATAATTAATGTTCATTTATGAAATAAGACAAACTTGGATACTCATAATAATCTCCATTTTTTTGTTATTGGGCACTATAATCATGTTCTCCTCATCGGGATACACGATATTGATGCTTTGGATTCGCAAGAAAAGCTTTTCTTTTCACCATTTTCCTTATAGTTAATGTTTATCTGTGAAATAAGACAAACTTGGATACTCAGAATAATCTCTATTCTTTTTGTTATGGGCACTTCATCGGGATATATGATATTAATGCTTTGGTTTGGCAAGGAATGGTTTTCCTTTTACCATTTTCGTATAATCAAAGTTCATCCATCAAACGAGTCAGACTTGGATCCTCATAATAATCTCTATTCTTTTTGTGATTGGGTGCACAATCATGTTCTCCACATTGGGATATATGATGTTGATGCATTGGATTTGCAAGAAAAGCTTTTCTTTCAACCATATTCCACATAATCAATGTTTATCCGTGAAATAAGACAAACTTGGATACTCGTAGTAATCTTGATTCTTTTTGCTAATGGGTACCACAGTCATGTTCTCCATATTGGGATACAAGATATTGATGCTCTGGATTTGCAAGAAATGCTTTTTTTTCCACCAGTTTCTTCATAATCAAAGTTTACAAACTTGGAGACCTGTAATAATCTCTATTCTTTTTGTTAAGGGCACAACAATCACGTTTTCCAAATTGGGATCAATGATATTGATGCTTTGGTTTGGCAACAAAAGCTTTTTTTCCACCATTTCCCTTATAATTAAAGTTCATCCGTGAAATGAGACAAACTTCTATTCTTGTAATAATCTCTATTCTTTTTGTTAGTGGCACTACAATCATGTTCTCCACATTGGGATACACGATATTGATGCTTTGATTCGGCAAGAAGCACTTTTTTTCCACCATTTTCCTTATGATTAATGTTCATCCAAGAAATAGGACTAGCATGGATACTTGTAATAACCTCCATTCTTTTTGTTATTGGCACTACAATCATGTTCTCCACATTGGGATACATGATGTTGATGGATTGGATTTGCAAGGAGATCTTTTCTTTCCACCACTTTCCTTATAATTAATGTTCATTCATGAAATGAAACAAACTTGGATACTCATTATAATCTCCATTCCTTTTGTTACTGGCACTACAATCATGTTCTCCATGTTGGGATACATGATATTGATGCTTTGGATTTGCACGACAAGCTTTTTTTTCGACTATTTTCCTTACAATCAAAGTTTTTTTGTGAAATAAGACAAACTTGGATACTCATAATAATCTCGACCCTTTTCGTTAATAGGCACTACAATCATGTTCTCCACATTGGGATACACGACATTGATGCCTTGGATTTGCAAGAAAAGCTTTTCTTTCCACCATTTTCCTTATAATCAAAATTCATCTATAAAATGATACAAACTTGGATACTTGTAATAATCCCCATTCTTTTTGTTAGTGGCACTTCAATCATGTTCTCCACATTGGGATACATCATATTGATGCTTTGATTTGGCAAGAAAAGCTTTTCTTTCCACCATTTTCCTTATAATTAAAGTTCATTCGTGAAATAAGATAGACTTGGATACTTGTAATAACCTCCATTCTTTTTGTTAGTGGCATTACAACCATGTTCTCCATATTGGGATACACAATATTGATGCTTTGGTTTGGCAAGGAATGGTTTTCTTTCAACCATTTTCCTTATAATCAAAGTTTATCCATCAAATGAGTCGAACTTGGATCTTCATAACAATCTCTATTCTTTTTGTGATTTGGCACTACAATCATGTTCTCCACATTGGGATACACGATATTGATTCTTTGGATTTGCAAGAAAAGCTTTTCCTTCCACCATTTTCCTTGTAGTCAAAGTTCACACATGAAATGATTCAAACTTGGATACTTGTAATTATCTCTATTCTTTTTGTTAATGGCACTACAATTATGTTCTCCACATTGGGATAAACGATATTGATGCTTCGGTTTGGCAAGAAAAGCTTTTTTTTCCACCATTTTCCTTGTAATTAAAGTTCATCCATGAAATGCGTCAAACTTTGATACTTATAATAATCTCTATTCTTTTTGTTAGTGTCATTACAATCATGTTCTCCACATTAGGATACATGATATTGATGCTTTGGTTTGGCAAGAAAAGCTTTTCTTTCCACAATTTTCCTTATGAATCCTATTCATCTGTCAAATGGGACTAACTTGAATACTTATTATACTATCCATTCTTTTTGGTATTGGCACCACAATCATGTTCTGCACATTGGGATATATGATATTGATGTATTGGATTAGCAAGAAAATCTTTTCTTTCTACCACTTTCCTTATAATTAATAATCATTTGTGAAATGAGACAAACTTGGATACTCATAATAATCTCCATTCTTTTTGTTACTGGCGCTACAACCATGTTCCCCATATTGGGATACTAGATATTATTGCTTTGGATTTGCAAGACAAGCTTTTCTTTCCACCATTTTCCTTATATTCAAAGTTTTTGCTTGAAATGAGAAAAACTTGGATACTAGTAGTAATCTTGAATCTTTTTGTTAATGGGCACTACAATCATGTTCTCCGTATTGGGATACATAATATTGATGCTTTGGATTTGCAAGAAAAGCTTTTCTTTCCACTATTTTTCGTATAATCAAAGTTTATCTGTGAAATGATACAAACTTGGATACTTGTAACATTCCCCATTCTTTTTGTTAGTGGCACTTTAATCATGTTCTCCACATTGAGATACATGATATTGATGCTTCGGTTTGGCAAGAAAGCTTTTCTTTCTACCATTTTTCTTATAATTAAAATTCATTCGTGAAATGAGACAAACTTCGATATTTGTAATAATCTCCATTCTTTTTGTTAGTGGCACTACAATCATGTTCTCTATATTGGGATACACGATATTGATGCTTTGGTTTGGCAAGAAAAACTTTTCTTTCCACCATTTTTCTTTTAATTAGTGTTCATCTACGAAATGGGACTAAATTGGATTTTGATTATAAACCCCATTCTTTTTATTATTAGCACTACAATCATGTTCTCCACATTGGGATACATGATATTGATGCATTAGATTTGCAGGAAAAGCTTTTCTTTCCACCACTTTCCTTACAATTAATGCTAATTCATGAAATGAGACAAACTTGGATACTTATAATAATCTCCATTCTTTTTGTTACTGGCACTACAATCATGTTCTCCACGTTGGGTACACGATATTAATGCTTTGGATTTGCAAGAAAAGCCTTTCTTTCCACCATTTTCTTTATAATCAAAGTTTATTTGTACAATGAGACAAACTTGGATACTCGTAATAATCTCGATTCTTTTTATTAATGGGCACTACAATCATGTTCTCCACATTGGGATACACGATATTGATGATTTGGTTTGGCAAGAAAAGCTTTTCTTTCCACCATT
>JBBYHK010479202.1:5335-18206 GCA_038382065.1 Adansonia grandidieri | reverse complement strand
AAAAGATATTTTTAATATTTATTATTTTTAAAAACTATTTTTGATATATATAATTTATATTTATAATTTATATAAATATATATATATATAGTTTATATATATATATATATGTAAGAGTCGATTCTCTTCCCACACTAAGAAAACTGACTCTTCATAAACACAAGAGTAAAATAATAGAAAAAATCATGATTAAATTATAATTATAAATTTTTTATTAATAATTTTATTAGTTATTTCATTTTTGAAATAATTTTTTCTGTTTTACCTTTTGTAAATATTATAACTCTATGTTACCTTTTTGAAATTTTCCTTGTTACCCTGTTTCCAAGTCAAACTTATTTTTGAGATCAACGGTTGAGATTAAAATTTTATATCCAACGGTTTACATGATATTAAGCTATAGAAAGCTTACCATAAGAACCTCATTGTAGAATTTCCCCCACTCTTAAAATTTTTAATGGTAAAGTATAAAAAACCCTATGGCTTATGATAGCCTCTTGTGCTTTAAAAAGTGACATTTATCTTATTGGTATCTTCATTTTCTCTATAACTGTTACATTGGCGTTCAAAAAATTCAAAAAAATGTCAATTTTGAATGAATATTTATTAATTTTTCAAATTTCAAAATCCTAATCTCAAAACATCAAATCTTTCTCTTAAACTTGGAATCTTGAATTTTTTCCTAGTCACTGTCAAATCTAGATTAGGAAGAAAGAAAAACCCCACTAAATATATATATATATATATATAAAGGTAATAGGAAAGTTTTCTATATTAAAAAAACATTAATTCTTACATTTTAAATTGCAAATATAGTTCAAATTGACGCAAAAATGAAATTTTCAAGAATTTGAATGTACTAAACTTGACAAAATAGAAGAATTTCCCACTAAAAGAAGGAGATAGGAAGTCAGAAAACGATGAAAATAGTAAATCAAAGTGATGGGCACTTGAAATTCATTTTTGGTTTTCAGAAATGAACAAAGTGAAGGGATTGTATCCTAGTAAAATCTGACTTCATATATGTATTGGATTTAAAAAATCATTAAAATAGCATAAAATAATCAGCGAAAAATATAAACATAAAACCAATTGGACTTCTCTGCAAATCTTTAGGGAATGACTTACGTGTAATAAACCATAAAATTTTTTTTTGAAACTAAAACATCCATCTATTTAGAGATTATCTGACTTTTAAATATCTTAATCTGAAATTAAAATAATTCTGAAAGATCACTGGTGAATGGATGCTGAGGCTCTCTAAAAGGCTCTCTAAAATTATCTCCAAAATCACATGAGCATATATGTCCTACCTCTAATAGTGATCTACACATATAATAGCTGGAACCTTCTCTGGGCAACCAGTGATTTTCCAATGCTTGCTAGAAGACTTATTAGGCCTTAACCAGAAGGTAGAAATGTAGTCACTTGTTGGCTAGGGTTGAACATTCTTTGTTTCCCCCCCATTCTCTCTTAAACCAAGTTGCTCAAAAAGTCCTTAATCGATTCTCAAAATGCCTCCACAAGGTTCTGAGGAAAGCAATTTCACCAATTGCTAGGCAATAGGGCTATCGAGGTATAGAACACCCCGATCCATCAATCGTCGGGTTCAAGATTCCTGTGTAAATTTGTTCTCAATTTTTTTGGCAAAGGTCGCAATCAAATTTAAAGTGTTGTTATACGAAATGCAATAATCAAAATAAATTTGTCACTATAATTTATAATATAGCATCATTAACGATTAATTTATCACTTATAATATGATGACAAATTTACTCATTAACCAAAAATTTTTTTTTTTTTCGGGCTAAGATTATAGTTCTGTTCTTAAAATCAAATTTAAAGTGCCATTATTCAAACTGTAGTAATCAAGACAATAAATCAACGTCTTAGCCCACAGAAAAACTATTGCTTACTTTGATAACATAAATAACATGTCCAAAAAAAATAATAATAATAAATAGTGACATTTAGTCAAACAAGAAATGCAAACAAGAATTGCAGTATGCTCAAATCAAAATTATTTGACGCTTTATGCAACCATTTAAAGACACAAATATACTTTCCATTTCATCTTGACAAATCAGATCACAACCAATCATTTTATTTCATAAAATCAAAATGGATTTTTTTCCCTATTTTTACAAGGGATCGCATGCAAATGAAAAATAACATGTATTTTACCCGAAAGGAACTTCATTGCTTTTAACAAAAAAAAAAATAAAAATTTAACGTTGATGTCAAATGAAACAACTACCATAAAAAAACTTAGGTACATCGTCTGTCGCTTACTTCAATCTTCCCGACAATATACTTCTTGTGCATTGATTGAGCTTTAGAAGTAGAAGAAACAATGGTAACCGAAGGGTTATCAGCGATGTCGGCTTGAAATTAACAATATGAGTCAAATAAATATCTTGAGTCAAAATGGGTAACTAATATTGAGGTATGCATGCGTCCTTTCCAATACAAGCGTTTTGAACGAGGAAAAAATAATCTGGAAGGCAGAGTGCAAAGGTGTGAACCGAAAGGTCAACCCTTAAAAATTAGGAGGCTTGGTTACCAAAGGATAAGGGGTAAAAAGGTGGAATCATAATCCAATATTAAATTAGTCAAGCTATAAATGATTCGATTTGGGAAGGGTAACTTCGGAGCTCAGTAATGCATTGTTGTTATTATTGGTTTAAGTTTCCCAATGTGGCAAACCAATGAGTACCGAGTGATGTCTCGAATCAAAGTTTTATCCTGATAGGGTGCTTGTCTCTTAACGCATCTTGCTGAAATGCACATAGATCAAATTAATACTCAGTTTTTTACTTAAAAACTTTTCTCCGTTATAGTTTTTCATGATCCATAACTCAACCTAATCAATGTCTCGTCTCACGCAAGTTAAGTTATATGTATATATTTTAAGTTAGTTTTTTTTTTTATTAAAATTATTTAATAGAGTTTGTATAAGTAATTTAATTTATTTATAATAGATGTTCAGTAATGTTATTTGATAAAATTAAAAGTTTTGTGATCTACAATGAATTTGATACTAAATTTAGTTATTTAAAATATAAATTACTCTATAATAAGATTTGAACCTTTAATCTATTTTATTTAATATTAAAAATCATATCATATATTTTATTTAATATTTACTAAATTTAATATTTATTTAAAATTTAACTTTTTTACTAAAATCATATGATTTAACCAATTTAATCAAACAAACTGATTAAACCAATAACTTAAAAATCTCACGGATTTAATCTTCAATGTTATTTTGTACTATTAATTAAGCTTTTAGCATATGTGAGACTATGGACTGCTTTGTCGCTTTGAAATTTTAACCTCCTTAGCTGCCCCTAGAAATCCATATAAATTAATGATACGATGAATATTATCTCTATGAAATAGGTAAAAGTATCTTAATTTAAAAAAAAAAAAATCGGTTTTGATTGGTAAAAGAAAGTTCACGGAATGCCACTCCCCCTACCAATTAAAATCCATCATAGAGTCAGCCACACCTATTAAACCTTTTATAATTATTATTATTATTACTAGGCATTTATGAATGAAAAAAAAAAAGGTGAGTCCACTTTGCGAAAATCAAAACCTAGTCCAAACTCAATGGTCCTTCTCCTAAAGCTAGCTGCGGTCCTAGTATTCTAAACTATCTTCGTCTTCCATAAATTAAAACATTATCTACTTGGACTTAAAATAAGATATTTAGTAGACTAATCGATCGTGCAGTCCATTCACAAAAACAATTGACTTTTTCTCAACGTTAATCTATTTGTTGTTGCCAAATGAGGACTGAGGAGTTGGCAATTGCAATACTACTATAGAAAGAATTGACTAAAGCTTTAGTTGGTATGATAAAAAAAAAAAAAGATGGTGAAAGGAGTTGGGTAGAAAAGTAACATATATATTAGTGTTTGGTAATAAAAAAAATGAAGAGAAAGAGGGGAGAAACCATCAACTCCTCCCCCCCCCAAAAAAAAAAAAAAAAAAGAACTATAGATCCTTGTTACATATTCCTAGTTGTAGTTTGCCATTGATAATAAAGCAATTCAGTGGGTTTTGGTGCGAGACACGCTTCAACGGAAACTATTCTATATTTATTATATATTTATTCATGTAACTATTCTATAATAATAAAATTTATTACATGTATATTTTTTTTAAAAAAAAAAGGTTTAAAGAGTCGAAAGCAAAGAAGCCAATATCGTACAATTACGTGTACCGTTTTTATTTGGGTATTGATATGTACTCATACGAGTGTGTTTCGATGTATGATTTTAAGTTTATCAGTATTTTTCAAATATAAACTCAAAGCTTATTTTCAAGTTCTTTAATGAAATATATATTATATATACATGCAAAAATACCTTCGTTACACACAAATACATGTTTATACAAAAATATAAATTTTAAAATTATAAGTATTTAATATTCAAAATTCTTAAATATCAAGTAAATAAATTTTAAAATATTTAAAATATATAATAAATTAATATTAATTAAGTTCAATAACATAATTTAAAGAATATGTTTTATTTTAAAATATAATTATAGAAAATATCAGAGAAAAAATTAGAAATTGGTTTAAAATTAAAAAATTCAAAATTTTATAATAATCGGTATGAGTTGATATGTACCAATACTAACTAATATTAATCGTTACAGGCCGATATGACCAATACAAATTAGAAACAACATACTACTAGTACAATTTCTTTTTATTTTAAAATTAATACATGCCAATTGATAAAACTGGCCTTAATACCAACTACTATAGTCAAAAGGCCCTCCCACCGAAAGGCCTTTTACCTACTAGAGCCTTAGTGTGAAATGAAAATTCACCATGCCGCGCCTATTATGTTTCAAATGAAACAACTTTAATCAAAAGGAATATTTTCTTAAAATGTCATCTCATCGCAAATAAAATTAGATATAATTTAACCTAAATAAAGCATTTCTAGTGATCGTTGTCTGCAGTTATGGTATGTAATTATACTATTATGCTGAGAATAAAATGTTGCATTGCACCTAACCATTTTGGCAGATCATTGTAGGATTTATCCCAATGACCAAACAGTTGAACAATTGCCTTCTACTTTGCTATCCATGCTTTCTTATAAAAGGTCATGTATTAATACCTATTTCGTATCTTCGTGACTAAAACTAAAACAAAAATGACCAGATTTGCTTGGACCAAAAATAAAATACAATGAGCAAACCATGTTAGAATCTAATTTCACATGATCTTGTGAAATTTGTCTAGATATAGAAGTATGAGGGCCATTATATTTTCTAATCTCCTAAACTTGTTTCTTTTTTAACAATGTCGCCCTTATACTCTAGTTGCACCTAGGCCATACATAGTACACTTACTGTGATACTTGGTTGGTGTAGATTCAACAACTCTGTAATCTATGGAGTTTTATATATTATAGTGTTTGATAGCTAAAACATCACCTTTTTCATAGCAAACTACATCCCAACACAGAGATCACTGGTAGATGGATTTCAGGTTGACGGCATACCTAATGTATAAGCATATTCTAAAAATCTTGCTAAGTGCGTTGTGTCCAAATTGAGGGTGCACATATGGGATGCAGGCTCAAACTGACCAAGACGATCACTACCTCTACTAGTATATGACAAATGATGAACGTTCATATTAGCTGTGACATTTGGGTCAGAATCATTGTTGTCATCACTGTCATCAAATTCAGCATAATCTTCTGGTTCACTAAAGTCTCCAACATATTCACAATGGGGTCCAGATACTAATCAGGATTGAGATCAACATTGAATGAACTTGGGCCTTCACTTTCCATTTCAACACCTCTAATTGGAGACTCTATCATCATAGAAGTGTGTGGCGCATGGTAGTGGAACAGATGAATAATGAAAGGATTCAACAGAATTGGAAATGAGAGTAATGAACTAGGGTATTTATAATGGAGTAAAAAAAATCTATGCATTAGTTTCACGTTTTTTTACACTCTGTTGTGTCGTTAATCAACTTTTTTTTGTACTGTCAAAAGGAATCTGATACATCATGCATCTGTTATATCTTTCGGGTTCCAAGAAATTTATCAGGCATTATCAAATATTTTCTTTCATGTCAAAAGGAATCTAATACCCCATGAATCTGTTACATCTTTCGAGCTCCAAGAAATTTGCTATCATGTCAGAAGAAATTTGATACCCCATGCATCTATCGCATCGTTCGAGTTCCAAAAAATTTATTAAGCATTAGTCAAATATTTTTTGTCATGTCAGAAAGAATCTGATGCCCTTTGCATCAGTCAAATCTTTCAGGTTTCAAGAAATTTACTATCATGTTAGAAGGAATCTGATACCCTATGCATTTATTGCATTGTTCAGGTTTCAAGAAATTTATTAAGCATTAGTCAATTTTTTTGTCGTGTCAGAAGGAATCTGATACCCCATGCATTCGTCACATCTTTCGGGTTCCAAGAAATTTATTATGCATTAGTCAAATATTTTTTGTTGTTTCAGAAGGAATTTGATACCCCATAAATTTGTCATATCTTTCAGGTTTCAAGAAATTTGCTAGGCATTAGTAAAAATATGATATAAACTACCAACTTAAATGATATAAAAATATTTTATATAAATGATAAAAATACAGATAAAAATAGGAATTATACAAAAATTTTTTAAATGATAAAAATACATATTGTACAAATAATTGAACATAAAACTCTACTAATGGGGGGCCTTTTCGTTTGGTGTCGAACAACAATGTGGAGCTCTGCTATAACTTGGTGGCAATACTCATTGTTCAATATACTCAGTTTCATTCCCACGAGTACTCCAAGTTCGACGTGGTCGACCTCTGACTGTCACCGTCGGTGCTTCTTCCTATACAGCTTCTTCCTAAGCAACTTCTTCCTGAGTGGCTTCATCTGTAATATCTGTCGTACCCAAAAATGGATTCCAACTACTGGAAGAGCTAGCACCTGCTACACCATAAAAAGGATTCCAAGTATTCATACCATCACAGCCTGAAACTGGGGTGCCAAATTGGTACATGGTAAACAGATATGCTAAACCTGAAGTTCGCATCAGGAGGTCAGCATCTAGCCCACTTATTGGTGGCTCTGGCCGATAACACCTATCCTCATCATCACCCCTAGCATGATTGAAAGAATGTCGGTGACTGAATGATAATCCAGGTTCACGTTCTGGTTCAGGATGACTAAAAAACATCCTAGGTGCATCGGCATTGTGAACATCTACCAAAGTAAGACAACTGTAGAACCTTCTCCCAATATTCAATTTTTTCTACTTAGTCCACCAAGGGCATTTCACTCCATAATAGTAGAATACTGCTTCTCCCTCATAGTTTCACGATCCAGATGTATGCAAATTATCCAACTAGATTATGACAATGAAGATGATGATGATGCCATTTGGAATAAAAACTAAATATACAAAGAAAAAAATAACTACACAAATACTAAAACTATAAAAAATTAAAAAAAAAATTATCTAAAGCATTTGAACTCGAGAAGGTCATTATATAGAAGAGTACGAAAAGGAGGTCATTATATAGAAAAGGTTCTCCCGAGCCCCCTGCTATATAGTTTAAGTTCGGGAAAGAAGGGGAGTTGGGAATTCGCCCCTCAGTGGGTGAGTTCCCAAGTTCACTATTGTAAACTCACCTAATAAGGGGTGAGTTCCCAACAATAAGAAAAAAAGCCCGAAATAGCACATTTCGAGAAATAAAAAATTTGTATTATTTAAATAAAAAAAGCCTAAAAAAGTGAATAGCTTTTTGGGTAAAAAAATGAGGAATTTTTTTAGGAAAAACAAAAATAGATATATTATTTCAAGTGAAAAGATTTAAACAATCAATGACTTTAAAAATAATATAGACTATATGGGTGGAAAGATATTTTAAAAAATATATATTTTCAAAAGATATTAATAGATGAATATGTAAAAGTTATTGGTAACTTTTCTAAAGTGGGTAATTTTTTAAATTTAAGTAGTTTTTTATGAAGTTGGGAGTTTTTTTAGTAAATGGATAATTGTTTAAATTTTGATATTTTTTAAATATAAAAGTAAGTAAATATCCTCAATATTGCTATTTTAATTAAGTTTTTTATTTTCTTCAAAATTAATGTTTAATTAACTCATGATACTAATTCAATCAAATGTTTTACTATTAATATAGATTTGCCTTCTCAGAACATTAAATCTGAACTTAAAAATTTATTTGAAAAAATTCGAACTATGACCATCCAATTTTGATTTGATAAAAAGTCAAAAATTCAAATCAGAGAAAACTTGAACCCGAATTGGCCTAAGTACTAGATAAATTAATCCTAAAAAAAAAAACATGAACTTGAAAAAGTTCGAGCCCGAAAATATAAAACTTGAAAAAACTTTAATCCAAGGCCGACCTGAACTCAAACCCTTATTTGAATTTAATACGAAAAATAATAATGATCAAGTTGTAATTAAATAATTTTATATAAAGCAAAAACTTTAATTATTCATTTTAATTTATTTTTTATTAATATAATTATAATATTTATCCAAAATTTTCAAATTTTATATTTAAAAATCTTATCAATTCACTTAATCTTCAAATATAAATATATATACATATATATATGAAATTTTAAATTAATTTTTTTGTATTAAATCCTACATTCTCCCGAAAAAAAAACTTATCTAAGTACAATTCTAAAACAATAAATCTGCTAAATTTTATATTTAACAAATTTTATTTATCCATTATCAAATATATACTTAATAAATGTTATTTTAAATATATTATTATCGTATGATATATACATATATGTAAATATATTATTACTAGGAACCTATAAAGCTGTTAAGCTTAAGTGAGCAACGTATTTTCTTGATAAAAATTTAATTAATTATCAAATCATATATAAATATAATATAACAGCGCACAATGTTATAAGATAAAATTTATTGATCTGCATGTTTACGTGTTTAACTTCTTTAAATGACACATAGGATAATGCATTTAATTATATTTTAAATTTAAATAAAAGATTAAATCTTTATATTTAAAATTTGAAAACGTTTAAAATTTTATTTTACCAAAATTTAAATAAATGAAAAATCAATCTTTCTAAAATTACTACAGATTTAAAATTGTTTTAACCATCAAAATTAATTTATTTTACAATATATCTTCAAAATCATATGTTTTTCTATTTTATTCTCTTTAATTTAATTATAATTTTATTTAACACATGCTTACAAATATTAATTTTGAAGCATATATTTTTTAAATATTAATTTGTAAACATTAAGTTAAATTTTGTAATGTCTAATGCAAATCCATGAAATAAATAAAAAGTTTGATTATTTAGCAAACACTAGAAGAATACGAAAATTTTATAATTATCCTAAAATATAAAAGAAAAAAAACTAAATAACTAAAGTGCAAGATTATTAAATAAAAAAAGTGAAAGTGAATTTTACTTCAAAAGCTTTACAAATTTTTATAAATCTCTTAGGATATAAAATTTATTTTTTATTAATTGATAAACATTTAATTATGGATGAAATTTTTATTTATCATGTATTTTTATAATTTTTAATATTATTTACCATATATGTGTTTTTTAAAATTATTTTTACGACATGTCATTTCAATATTTGAATTTAGATATGTTATAAATTTCAAAAATTTGTGACCCACGAGATGGACGAGTTATTTTTATATGATATTAATTATTATATAATTAATAAACATTTTTAATATAACAATAAAAATTTTAAATATGAATGAATAGTAACGTAAGAAACGACTTTTAAAAAGTTCATACTCTTAATAATATTTAAATATATATAGATATTAATAAATATGATTGTGACACAATATATAAATATGCTAATAAATTTAATTAAAATTTTGTATATAATTATACTATATACAAAAAATATGTGATATAATTCAAATTTTGACATGTTTAATAATTTTTTTTAGATAATTTCGTTAGTTCTCTATAAGAGTTAAATTCAGCAGTAGCTTTTTTACAACAAAAATTAATGACTAACATAATTTATTAGTGAAAACAATAAACATATAATTTATTATGAAATTTATCATGGTCGAATACAATTTTCATTTTAATTGTAATTCAAATTAAATAGTCGAAATATCATTTAAACTATATCAATCAATCAATCAATCAATTTATATAGTAAAATTGACTTAAATTATTAAATGTATCATAAATGATATTTTAAATAATCTTATATTTCTTACATGATTTTAGTATTGTCATAATTATTGTACTAAAATAATTAAAATTAATTTGACTAATATATTATTAATTAATAAATGACATCAATTGAAAATAAGAATATATATATGTACTTTAATTTAATAAAAAAATTATAATAATTAAAATTAATTAATTTATCTTACATGCATTTAGCTCAAGTAGTTAGATTGAGAATAATTTTTTTTTAAAAAAAGATGATTTTCATATTTATAATAGTAAAATTCATTCATTTAAACTGAGTAAATAGAATTTATAATTATTATAATTAATCAATTCATCATAAATATCATTTACACGTAACTTAATAAGTTGGATTGAAAATAAATTTAAGTAATATAAATGTTATTTAATTAATTTTAATAATGTGATTCAATTATTAATCCTATAATTCTAATTTATTATTAAAATTAATTTACTAATAATAATAGCTATTGATAATATGATTTTACACATAACAATAGCTATAATTGAAAAAAAAAACTTAAATAATATGAACCCAATAACCTCTCATTATATATTATTTAAATTCATTTTTAGTGATATAAATTTTATTTAACTAATTTTCATAATATAATTTCATTATTGATAATGATATAATATGATTTAAAATATAAAATGTATACAAACCCGTGCAATACACATGTATGATACCAAGTATAATTCAAATTATATTGATTTATTTAATAATGAAAATTTTAACTTAAAATTATGTTTTTTTTCGTAGACCATGTAAATAAAGAAAAAGCTTTAATATTAAAATAAAGAGAAAATAGAAATAGAAACTAAGAGCAATAAAAATTATATTCTTTAATTGTATAAAATAATTTTAAAATTTTGAAAAATATAATAAAACAATCTCGTTGAAATAGCTAGTTAGATATATCTTCATGTCTCGTCTATGCAACTTTTTGGCTTTTGCAATGGTATACTCCATTAAAATGTTTTATATAGGATTGTTGTAAATGTCATCAATACCATGCTATTAAAGTTGTCCCCCAATCCATATGGGCTCAATATTGATTTGGGAAATTGAAAGCGTCATTTGTTGTCAATGGCATAAATTATGGTTTTGGAATTATTTGAGGTGTTTAAATAATTATTTATTTATTTATGTAATTTGAAGCAAGATTGGTAAAATATCATATTTTTGGGTTTATTTAGGTTATTTAAATAATAATTTAGGGCTATTTTGGGTTTTAAATCAAATTAATTGGGTTGAAGTAATTGGACATGCCACGCTAGGCTTATTTAGATAATTAATTAATTCAATGAAATTTGATCTACTTAATTAATTCAATAAAAATGATTTATTTAAACATTAAAATTGTGTTTTTTTTTTTTTACTTAATCTCATAAACCTATAATTAAACCTATCCCTAATCAATCAAATCCTTTCATTTAAAAGGTTGGAACCATAGATCATAATTTGGCAAACTTATGATTAAATTTATCCCCAATCAATTTAATGCTTTTATTTAAAGAAAATTATATGGATCCAAAGAGTTAATGTATTGTTAATACGAAGGAAAAGAGAAATTAGGCTTAAAACAAAAGTTTGTCTCACTTAGCGATGAGAATTGAGCAAGAAAGGGACGAAGATTCCGTTATCTATTTTCGCTCTACTATTGTATCAATATTGAAAATATTTACTTTTATGAATGTCTGTCACGTATATAATTATTCTAAAGTGTTTTATTTTAATTTAATATTATAAAAAAATATATTATAATTTATTATAAACATAATTTTAATATATATAATTCTTCATTATATATGATATATATGATTTAATATATATCCTAAAAATATATAAAAATATATAAAATATTTACATGGATATTTGTTTTAAATTATTTAATCACTCATACAACGAAGGACGGCCTTCAATTCTGGTAAAATTAAAAGTATGCCAAAGCTTTAACCGTTGTAGTACTCGTATAATTTTATTTTATGGGAAAGAGAAGGGAGATCGTCAATGATGGTGCAGGACGGGAGAATATCCAAGTAGCGTAATTTGTGTGTTCCAGTACACTGGCGTGGCAGCCAGGGTGGTGTGGTTGAAATGCAGGCTGTGGACCGTGGCATTTGAGAATGCAATGGTTCGTGCGCGCGCGCCTGCCCGTGTTTCAATGCGCGGCTAATTGTAAATTTGCTGATTATTCACCGGTATTATTGGTGTTGTTCAATCAATGCTCCTCTTTCGGTGCGCCTACCCGAGGCCAAGGTTGTGAAATGCAGCTGACGGTCTATTCGTTTTTATATTTTATATTATAATTATATTTAAAATATTATATATTTATATATTTTTTAATAAATTAATATTATAAAAATTTTAATATATTTATATTATTTTTTATATCATATAAAAAATTTATATTTGATGCACGATTTATAAATTAAATCATATTATTATTAAAAAAATTTTAAAATAAATATAGATAAATTTATTTGGTTTATCTCAAACACAGAGTTGGCAATAAAATAAGGTCCTTGAACATTTAAATTTGTAATAAAATAAGATAAGATAATTTAATCACTAGATATTAACCAAGTGCTATTTGTATTTT
>JBBYHK010479191.1:2717-18208 GCA_038382065.1 Adansonia grandidieri | reverse complement strand
AAAAAAATATTAAAAATTATCCTGATTATATTAATTGTAAATATATATCATTAGTGGCTCATTCTTTTATTAATTAATCTAATCTGCTATTCATCTTTTTTTTTATTAAAGAACCAGAATAATACTTCACAAAAATTATCTCTACTATGACAACAAATTTGTTGGTGAACAAAATAATTTAAAAAAAATATTTTATTTTTTAAAAAATTATATGATAAAAATAAAAAAATAAAATTTTAAATAAGTAATTTTTTAATTAAAAAATATATTGAAAATATTTGACTAGTTGCTTTAGTTATTTTTAAGATTAGAAAACTAAAATGCTTTAACTTCATTTTATATTTATAGTTTAAATTTAATTTTCCATCCATTGTCAGCGTCAGCTTACACTATGTGACTTTTAATTACTTGCCTTTAGTGAAGACCCTAATTTTCGCATTTCATCTCTCTCAACTCGCTCTCTTACTCTGGGAACAGCTAGTGATCAGAGGCTCTTCATCGAGGTGTATATATATATATATAGTCCGAGTAGCCAAAGATAATTTCATATTTAATCTTGAAATATCTGTTATGATGATCCAGTTTTCTGTATCGAATTTCTTTGTTTTGATTGGACCTTGTCTTTGTTTTCTGTTCCCAGATCTAAATTCGGGGTGCTAACGTTTTCTCTGTTAAGCCATGGCTCTTGTGAGTTCTTTTCTTCTTAGTTAGATCACTTTAACATGTATTCTTTTCGATGCACTTCGTTTGTTGTGATAGAATTTTGAGGTTTCTAGAATAAGCTTTAGCTAAACACAATTTCCGCTTTGTTTATTTCTTAATCAGGTGTACTCTTTTTAACTGTTGGAGTTCGTGCTTTGAATTATAAACCACTTTAGTTTCCTCAATAACGCTCTTGTTTCACCTATTTTGCAGGTGTTGCACGCAATTAAGGGCCATAAGAGTGCATTGAAGTCGCTTATTGCTGCAGAGTACAGTGGTATAGATGTCAAACTCGCTGAGAACTTTGAGATGTATGTCACAAATAAAACACCCGAATTTCTCAAGATGAACCCTATTGGGAAGGTACATGTATATGTAATGATGTTGATGTTCAAGGAAAAGCTTTCTTTTTTTTTTAATGTATTTGATTTTTAGTATTTTGAAATGAAAATAAATGTGATTTTTCTAGGTTCCTGTGTTGGAAACACCTGATGGCGCCATATTTGAAAGCAATGCGATGGCTCGATATGGTTTGAACTCGTTACTCCCTTAACCCTCACCCTCACCCTCACCCTCACCCTCAGCTCTCTTCTCTCCTTCCCTTTTCTTTAGGTCTTCTGATGATTCACTTAAAGCTCTTTGGTTCTTTAATTGTTGCTTTAGTTACTTGCTTGAAGGCTGACAATCCTCTATATGGTTCGTCTCTGTATGACCGTGTAAGATTTCTCTTTTGTTTTCTGCACTTTGATTAGATTTTTTATGATTTTATTAGGCTACACTATATAATGGTTATTTTTTTTCTCTTATGGTGGTTTTTTTAGGCCCTTATTGATCAGTGGATTGATTTTTCAACACTGGAAATTGATGCTAATACACTTACTTGGTTATATCCAAGAATGGGACTTTTTGGTGCTGTATATCTTCCCCCGGTATGTTTTAATCTCTCATATTTTTATTTTTCATCCCTCATTCTCTGCTTCTCTATAAGTCAAACGTTTGTTGAATAAGTTAAGTGAATATTACTCCCTCTGTCTTATAATTGGTCCTTCGTTTATTAAAGTGTAAAAATGTTTGTTCAGGGATCAGTGTTAAAAGCTGAAACGTAATTTTGTCGCTATGAACTTTCCAAATAGAATAAGTACACCAAATTACCAGTACTAATAGGTTGTGTTTTTCAATTCACTTGTCATCCTCATATTTAACAATAGTTTTAATTATTACTTTTAAGGGTGAGCTAAGTCTTCTGTAATTGCATATATAGGTGTGAGTCATGGATGTTCGTCAATGTCTTGCCCTCATGTATCTCTAGGCTTGAACATGCTTTTGAATGATGAGACTTTTATCCTCATTCTAGAAGATTAGCCTTTGCTGATGATGAAAAATGATTGATCTTATGATTGCATTGTTCCTCTGATCTTAGAGTTATTGCATTTATGGTTTTTTCCACCCTTACTCCTTGAACGCCTGTGGATGACTTTGCATGTAGATTGAGGAAGCAGCAATCGCTGCATTGAAGAGAGCATTGAGTTCTCTAAATACTCATCTCGCTTGCAACACTTACCTGGTCGGACATTCTGTGACCCTTGCTGACATCGTGATGACAATGAACCTTATTTTCGGTTTCACCTATTTGATGACTAAGAGTTTTACCTCGGAATTCCCTCATGTTGAGAGGTACTTCTGGACAATGGTTAATCAACCAAAATTTAAGAAGTTTCTGGGCGAGGTCAAGCAGACAGAATCTGTACTACCTATTCAATCTAAGAAGCAATCCCAGCCGAAAGAAGCTAAAGCAAAGGTCAAGGCTGAACCAAAGAAAGAAGCCAAGAAAGAAGTTGAGAAAGAGCCTGTAAAACCCAAAGCAGAGGTTGCTGAGGAGGAAGAGGCACCAAAGCCAAAACCTAAGAATGCGCTTGATTTGCTGCCTCCGAGTAAAATGATACTGGATGACTGGAAGAGGCTGTACTCTAATACGAAGACAAACTTCCGCGAGGTTGCAATCAAAGGTATCCCGGCGTTCCTTGTAGACTCGACTTGTTTGTCTCCCTATTCTTATCTTGACAATGCATATTAATGTTCATATAACTGTTGCTATAGGATTTTGGGACATGTATGATCCTGAGGGATACTCTCTTTGGTTCTGTGACTACAAGTACAATGAAGAAAATACTGTCCCATTTGTCACTCTAAACAAAGTAGGCGGGTTCTTGCAAAGGATGGATTTGGCACGCAAGTATGCATTCGGGAAGATGCTGGTGATAGGCTCCGAGCCGCCGTTCAAAGTCAAGGGATTGTGGCTCTTCCGTGGGCAAGAAATCCCCCAATTTGTCCTGGATGAGTGTTACGACATGGAACTTTACGAGTGGAAGAAGGTGGACATCTCGGATGAAGCCCAGAAAGAGCGCGTCAATCAGATGATAGAGGACCACGAGCCGTTTGAGGGAGAGCCCCTCTTGGATGCCAAGTGCTTCAAGTGATCTGTCCCCGTTCATTAATAGCGTGTAGACTTCTTAGTATGGTATTAATCATGTACTTTATGAATGCATGCTATATTGTTATCTCATATATACTAGTATGTAACCCGCGCTTCGTGTTGTTTAATATAAATAAGTTTTATATAATTTTGAAATTATTAAGGAAACTATAGATATAATATTGTTAATATAAAAAAAAATCAAAAAGTAATTGATATCAGGAAGTTAATTATGCACAAAAAAAGGGGTTACAAAAATAGAAACAATCATCAAAACAAATAGTTGCTATCTAATCCTCACTTTCAATGATTGGTGCAACGGCCTTGCTAAAACTACTTCGAATGATGGAGAGTCCAAATTTGTGCCCACAAACCTAACGTGGATGGCTTAGAATGAGAAAATTTGGAGTCACTAAGAACAGAATGGAAGAACTTACAACATGAAGATGAGAGCAATTAAGTTCTTTAAGGCAAGTGCTACTAGTGATTGCCAATCTATCAATGTATTTGAAGGAAATCAAATGGTAGAGGTGAAGTGAAGCTGCATCAATAGAAGCCTTTACAATCCCACCATCTGAAATGCAATGGCACCTTTGGATGGACCCTGAAAAACAATTGGATGCACCAAGTATATCCTTCGTGGATCAAAATCACACTATTTCTTATACTATGGCACACTTGTTTCCATGCACTATTAATGGAAAATAAAAATAAATAGAGAAATGAATACTACAAACAAAGTTGTTAATGCAAAATAATAATTATAAATGAAACAAAGGGAACAATAAGAAACAACCAACAAACCAAAGAGGAAAAAATAGTTTTTTTTTTTAGTTTGTCTTTTCACATCATTAACTTAATATAGTTAATTTGTAAATATTTGGAAATAAGACTGTTAAAATCAAGATAGTTTCTATGCTTTAAGTTTCAAGTAGTGTCACATAATTCCATGGAAAACTACCAGACCTAATGATTTCAACCTTAAAACCACCAAAAAAAAAAAAAGGCAAAAAACAAAAATATAGAATCATTTGTAACAAGAGAAATCCACCAAACTGAGGCCAGATTGGAAAAGCAAATCCGTAGTTGAAAATCTTTATTCAAACCATAAAGAAGCATATGAGTTGAGCACACCGTTTATAATGATTCGCAACTATTTTAATTGAAGTTCCTGCATTGACCTGCATGAATAGTAAGGTCAAGATACACATGGACACAACATTCATATATCTCTTACCTATTTCAATGTGATATATACTAAGCCATATATTTTTCGAGGTTAACATTCTAAAAAAAAGCTAAAGGTACCTCAAAAGATGAAAATTAATGCACAAATCACATGTAAAGCAGTTGAAATTCAACCATAGTAGGATGATTACACAATTGAGTCAGTAAGGGAACCAAATCAACAAATTGTTAATTCAAAATGACATGAGCTATACATCTATAAAATTCGTAAAAAAGAAAATTTCATTTTCTATAAACTTAAGTTTTTTAAGCAATACATATAAACTTAAGCAAAATTTCACATATCTTTCTTAAAGTCAAATCAAATGTTATTCTTATGCTTAAGCAGATGCTTAAAAGCCATAGCACTTTGCTTTAAGAAATCTTGAGCAGTTTGATCACCACAAAGGCAGCAATTTTTTCCACCACCATACCATTCAAAGTTATAATGATGGAGCAAGTTCGGTTGATCAGTTCCGATATCAAATCTTGCTTTGCAAACATTTCTCCTCAAATGATCAACTTCCTTGACTCACAAACTTAAACAAAACAAGTCAAATTTGGATGACAGACAAGCCAAATAATATTATAAATGAGGACATTAAAAGCTAAAAACTTAATGCATGAATGGCTCACCATGAGTGCTTGATGAATCTAGCAAAACTCCCTTCTTGGAGGCATTCATAGTCATCCAAAAAAATGATAAAGGCATCCTCATACCTGCATACAATCAAGCCAAATAAAATGCCATGATCCCTTGAGATTTTGATTTAATACTTGCTTCAAGCTTCAACTGTTTCCCATGATTTCAGTTTAGTTTTAGATAACCAATGTCTATGTTAATCTTTGAAAGAGATCTAACATTCAGCTCACTGATCTTGGGATTTTCTTGCAATGATGGTAGGTTGGTTTCGTATAATTAAGCAGTTACCCGCTGCTCTACAAAAGGCCTTACCTAGTCGGCCACCTAAAATGCCATCTATTGAAGGTGAAGATATATACCAATTAACAGCTTAGTTGTCAACTTGAAGGTTTGGGGACATTTCTAGGAGTGGTTTTAAGGTTTTCAAATGGCAATGATCTTCAAGACTGTGTGTAATTAGTAAGCAAATCAAGTTAAGGAAGATCAGAAAGCTGCAATGAAGTTGCATCAAAATTAAAACAAACACATTAATAAATCACCAAAGCTTAGTTAAAAATAACTCAACAAAAAACATTCTATGATGGATACTAAAAAAATTACTTTGAAATGCTACGGAATACCAAAATCCAAGTTACCCACCGTAATTTTTTAATTTAGGACTAGAAAATGAATAAACGTATCTTTTATCTCTATTCAACAAAGAAATTCAGTATGCATACGATGTATAATCAAGAGAAAATTAAATTGTCTATCTTAAAATAAATTCAAAAGTTGTCTCGTGGTCATTTACAGAAAATATATATATGTTTATTATAAGCTATGGTTTGTTTGTTTAATTAAGAAGCACATTTTAATAGTAATTAGAGTTGAAATAGACAGTATGTGAAAGGAAGCATATAGGGAAATACATATATTTAAATTAGTTTATGCGTATCAATGCATGTGAACAAGCAAAGACCAAAACTCAGGGTGGACTGATAATCAAATTAACACAGCTGTCGAACAGCCTCAGGAATTAAGGCATTCATTAGAATAAAAAGAAACCACAATAATATTAATATTTAGTAACAACAAAAGGAAGAAAAAAGCAGTAAACAATTAAATAGTTCCTTGCTATTAAAATTATTCAATAATTTAATTTGTTATTTTTGTAATAATACAATACGTTTCATTTTAATTTTATTATCCTTAAAAGCACATGACAATCAAAATCCAGAATCCAACATTTATTTCCTTAACCCTCGACCCATCTCCCAAATAATTTCCATTTTGTTTTTTTGTTTTTATAATCAAAATTCTCACCCCACCTACATCCCACAACCAACTATTCCCCTAAAAACCAGAACTTTAGGATCATCTCAACAGCAAGAAAAAAAAAAATCCAAATTTACTAAACTCGTAAAGAAAAAAACCACCTCTAAGTAATTAAGGTTGAGTATATCAATGGTAGAAGAGCTTGACTTGGCTACAATTTGGCAGAAACCACCATATCCCACCTGTAAAATCAACCTTAAAACAAAACAAAAAAAAAAAAACGGTTAAAATAATGCATTAAAACAAAAGGAAATAATCGTAAGTTTTCAATTATATTTATTTATACCTCAATGTTGAGAGCTTTAATGCATCTGAATGGAAGCAAAATCAGGTTTGAGGAATTAAGAGGACACGACACCGATACTTACAAAAAAAGGAAGCCAAGCCCCACTAGATGGGCTGACTTTCTCTCTCCCTCGTCTTCCCTTTTCTTTCACGTCACGGTGAGATTTATTAAAATATTGATTACTAAAAATGGAATAATTTTTATAGGGAATTTTTTTTTTACTAAATCATTAATAATATTATTTATTTATATTTATTATTAAAATAATGCAAAACATTATCTGTCATTGAAATAGTAAATAATACTATTTATTATTAATAATATTCAAAATAATTATAATATGCTAAATGCTTTATTTGGGCTTAAATGTATTAACGTTCGAGTGAATTATTATTAAATATTTCATTTTAGTTAATTTCTTTTAAAAAAAATTCTGAAAGACCATAAGCCTTAATCCCTAAGATATTTAATACCTATTTTCTCACCTTGAAATCGATAACCCCTAACTTCTTTCTCATTTACATTGAAAAATTAAACCACCAAACCCTAATTCAAAAATCCCTAAATTTTTTTTCCGTTAAAATCCAAAATTAAGGAAAAAAATGTGCTACTAATGTTGAAAAACCGTAATCCAAAATTATTTTATGTTGAATTCTGAATCACAACATCAGTAAGTTACAGACTGTTTTAGATTTTTTTTCAATTAAATTTATAAAAGGCTCATTACCGAATTGGTTTAATATCTAATTTTATAAATTGAATTTAGGATTGGGAATTTCAACGGAAGCTATGTATTCTTTAAAGGGAAGCTGATGGTTTCTTGGTGAGTTATATGTAACTCAAAATATGGTTTTTGTTTGTTGATTCCTTTCATTGGTTTAAATATGGTTTTGCATTCTGTAGTACAAATTGTTGTTATATGCTGATTTTGCGATGCAAAGATATTATTGGTTTTGTTTTGACTGTAAACTAAGGGTTTGAAACTATAAATGAATGTTGATACTGTTATTGGTTTATTTTTACTAAGACTGTTATCGATTTGTTTGGTTATTCAATGTTGATACTGGTATTGGTTTTTCTGTTTGTTTGTTGCTTTGTTTATGACAGAATAAGCTGTGAATCAAGTATAACTAGATTTCATTATGTTGGGTATTTATTTATAAGGGTCCTAATGTTAAGTATATAAATGAGATAGTTGAAGACCTCACCTTTAATCCTGATTTGCTAAGTTATTTTAAAGTATTACACATTTGCAAGAAAATTGGTTACTATAATATCTTTAATATATTTTATTTAATATCTAGTAAAAGACTTGATGAAAGACTTTAGGTAGTTTGCAATGATAGAAGCACTTTAGATGTGATTGGATAATGGGTGTATGGTAGGTAACGGTCTGATTGATATCCATATAAAGCATGGCATAGATGAAGCTGAATTAGTTGCAACACCGGTAATTCAAAAGACTGGGGCAGCAGGTGGTATTGGTTTAGGGGCTGAGGCAGTGGCGACTGAGGTTGCGGGTGATGAGTGAGTAAAAGGTGTGCCAAAGTGCTTCAAGTGATTTTCACCGTCAAGTACTAGCGTTTCTTCGTATGGTGTTAATGATGCGCTTTATGAATGCATGCTACATTGTCATCATATATATATATATATATTTGTAATTGTAATCCTTGTTTTCTTAAGACAGTAATTTTATTAAAATATTAATTACTAAAATTAGAGTAATTTATATTGAATATTTTTTAACTAAACCATTAAAAATATTATTTATTTATATTTATTATTGGAATAATGCAAAATATTATTTGTCATTGAAACAGTAAATAATACTATTTATAGTTAATATTATTCAAAATAGTGATACATTAATTAAAATATTGAAAAACATTTTATATTAATGTTTTTAAAATATTTTTGAATTAAAATTAGGTAAGTAATTTTTATTTATAGAATAATATTTCAAATCCAATCAAGCTAAGATCAAATTTAAAATTTTATTTTCAAAGTTCAATCTAAATTGAGATAAGTTTACGATTTTTGATGAGTAATTTAATTTATAGATAGATTTTTTGAAAAACTATCTTAAAGATCAAGTTTTGATTTAATTTTAAAACGTCGAGCAAATCAATTTCTATAAAATAAACATAAAAGATGCAAAAATTAATTTCTGTAAAATAAACAACGTCTTAGTTTATGTTTAATATTACTATGCAGCTTTAGGGGGAAACAAATTAACAAGTATGATGAGTTTATTATTGGTATTTGATAGTTTATTTTTGCTTTTTTTTTTTAATTTATTTAGTTTAAGGTGAAGAAATGTTTTGCATCTTTGTATGATATTAAGCAAGAATTTGAAACTCTACCATTAAACTCAGTTAATTTCATTAACACATAAATGAAGGAAATAAGAAAAAAAAAAATATTAGAGGAATAAAATATTTAAGCACGACATCTGGATCTGGATCCGAATCCGTATCCGAAGCGACCCAAAAAGATTCGTAACGCATATGCTTTCCTTCGCACTCGACAAAACCCTAGACGCCGTCTTATATTTTCCTCTTCTTCTCGCGCTGTCTCCTGCTGGCTGCGTCTTCAAGGTTCTCTTATTCTTTTTGCCTCCTTTTATTTTTCATTTTAGTGTGTTGAATGCACGCTTTGTCACTGATACTGTTTCATTTTATCCGTTTTGTTGCTTTCCAGGTCTGAAATAAGAGCTTCGTTGTTTTCAATCAAGCCATGGCTCTCGTGAGTTTCCCCTTTTTTTTCCCTTCATTTCCGTTGCTTTTGGTAATTTAGTTGTTAAACTTATAGAATCGAAATGATTAGGGGGAAATGATTTCCAGTGGGATTCAAAGGTGAAACTTTTTTGAAAGGAAGTAGAAAATGGAATTTATTTTTATATTATTACTCACCTAATTCAATGGAATAACTGATGGATTTAAATATTGTTAACTGTTACAAATGGATTTTTTTTTAACTGTACTGCTTTTGATTTCAATTTTAATTAAATCAACCAGCAAAAAAAGAAAGAGCTTACTGCTGAGAGTTGTTTTAAGATCGATATGGAAAGGTTACGGTCTGTTAGGTTAAGTTCGTAATATAGACGGAGATGCTAAGAATTCTCGAGTAGTTCAGAATGTGAAAAATGAATTATCTTTAAGGAATTTCCAGGAAAAAATTCAGTTTCCTTTTTTTTTTTCTCAAAATTGGATTTATACTAATAGTGTATCTTCTGTAGGGATTGGTTATGGTGTTTTACATTGGAATTAACTTTTTGAACCATCCTTTTGATTTTAATTAATGTGGTTGTTTGATTTAAATGCAGATATTGCATGCAGGAAAAACAAACAAAAATGCCTTCAAGTCACTCATTGCTGCAGAGTACTGCGGTGTGCAGGTCAAATTGGTTGAGAACTTTGAGATGGGCGTATCGAATAAAACTCCAGAGTTCCTCAAGATGAACCCTATTGGGAAGGTATCTACTAATTAATCTATGTTATTTAAATACTGTAATTTAAATACTAAAACTATATGGGCTCTCATCTTATAATACCTCAGGAGCTAATGAAACTATTTTAGTGAAATTTAACCATGCCTATTAAATGTTGATAAATTAAATTTAGGGAACTTATGTTTATATTTGTAATTTTAACCTTTTTCTTAATTCTGAAAAGCTTCTGTGACTTTTCTAGGTTCCTGTGTTGGAAACACCAGAGGGTCCTGTATTTGAGAGCAATGCCATCGCTCGTTACGGTTAGAAGACATGCTAACTCTATTTCACAAATTTTCTTGCTTTAATTTTTGTTTACTTATTGGTGTCCTTGCTTTTCTCTGCAGTTGCTCGCATAAAGGCCGATAGCCCTCTATATGGTTCTACATTGATTGATTATGTAAATTTTTTTTTGCTAACATGATCTTGTTCTTTTGGCATCAGTTAATTTTATCTTAAAGCATTGTACTCATTGTTTCTATATGTTTCCTTGATTTTTCTCAGGGTCATATTGAGCAGTGGATTGATTTTGCATCCTTGGAAATTGATGCTAATAGTGCAAAATGGTTGTATCCAAGAAAGGGTTTTGTTGTTCACCTTCCTCCAGTAAGTCTATTTACTGTAGCGTAGAGACTTTTTCCCCCAGGTTCTTGTGTCATTTTAATTGCGCTTTATTTGCTAAGATACTCTTGCCTTTATAGACAATATGTTGCAAGTTAAAGACTGGACTAAGGCAATTAAGTCATCTGAGTACAAATATTTAGAGAGAATACGAAGGAAAAAAAAATTACCATTGACTACCGTTATATGATTATTATTTTGAACATTTTTGAGAGGATTATAAAATTAGGACAACAAATCTAGTAGGCGCTTGATATGATAGTGTTTTCAATTTATAATTTAGTGAAATAATGGATGGATACAAGCGTTAGAAATCTAAATAATTTTGGTACAAAAGCACGGCCATAGGTTGTTAAATTGCAAGGCTGGCTTTTTTTTTTTCTTTTGGGTCTAATCTATTAATCTATACTAGTAATTTAATTGTTTATGTTTGTAATTCACTTATGATGACATCTTCCTTTGATTGTTTCTTTTTTGCCCATCTAATATTAAGCTGGCTTTTTCTTCCTCTTTTTTGCATGTAGGCTGAGGAAGCTGCTATTGCTGCATTGAAGAGAGCCCTTGTTGCTTTAAACAACCACCTCGCTTCGAAAACCTATCTGGTTGGACATTCCGTGAGCCTCGCCGACATAATCATGACATGCAACCTCTACTTGGGTTTCTCCCAGATCATGACTAAGAGTTTTACATCAGAGTTTCCTCATGTTGAGAGATACTTCTGGACCTTGGTTAATCAACCAAATTTCAAGAAGATTCTTGGTGAAGTGAAGCAGGCAGAGTCTGTGCCACCTGTTCCATCAAAGAAGCCTGCTGCCCAGCCAAAAGAAACTAAACCAAAGGCCAAGGATGAACCGAAGAAAGAAGCCAAAAACGAGGTTGAGAAACAGCCAGCAAAGCAAGAGGTTGCTGAGGAGGAAGAGGCACCAAAGCCCAAACCAAAGAATCCTCTTGATTTACTGCCTCCCAGTAAGATGATACTGGACGAGTGGAAGAGGCTGTACTCTAACACGAAGACCAACTTCCGTGAGGTTGCAATTAAAGGTATCCCTGTTGTTTTCATTGTAATAGTCTCTCTCTCTCTCTCTCTCTTAATGAAACTCTTTGGACCGTGATTTCTGATACCATTCTTGTTTATTATTACAGGTTTCTGGGACATGTATGACCCCGAGGGATACTCACTTTGGTTCTGTGACTACAAGTACAATGAGGAGAACACTGTCTCATTTGTCACTCTGAACAAGGTAGGCGGATTCCTGCAGAGAATGGATTTGGCACGCAAGTATGCATTCGGGAAGATGCTGGTGATTGGCTCCGAGCCTCCATACAAAGTGAAGGGATTATGGCTTTTCCGTGGGCAAGAGATTCCTCAATTTGTCCTTGATGAGTGCTATGACATGGAATTGTATGAGTGGAAGAAAGTTGACATCACAGATGAAGCCCAAAAGGAACGGGTCAGCCAGATGATTGAAGACTGTGAGCCATTCGAGGGAGAGCCTCTGTTGGATGCCAAGTGCTTTAAGTGATAAAATTATCATCTCTCTCTGATATTTTCACCGTCAGTCTTTTGGTAGAGTGTGCGTGTTCACTCGCTGTTTCAGGTATACTGTTCTGATGGTAGCCATGTAACTTTTGTTCTGGTATCCCATTTTTTTAAGTTCGATTCAGAAATCATCTTTACCACCATCTTTTATTGTCAGATGTCTGAATGGTGGATTTGGGAATTGCTATTTTTGTATTACGAAATTTTACTCTTTCTATTAAAGAGGTTTTGGAAAGGAGTTATTAATGATTAATTAGTTGTTTTGTGAAAGAAAAGTATTAAATTGCTTTTTAATCAAATTAACTGAACTGATCCTAATAGCGTGCAAGTTTCCTGAAATGAACACGCTCTTCCACAGGTATTACAATGCTAGCATATAAGTTTCATATCCATATATAAATTGTCTTTTTCAATTCAACCTTGCAGTTTAATCATATAAAAAGTTTACATTTATTCCGTTTGCAGTAAGACAGGCCTCCTAAACGAAGATAGAGATTGGCAAAGGGCGAAACCCGTGCTCCAGACTGGCTTTCCAAACTTTATCCATGCTAAACATGGTTTCACCATACTCATCAATGTTCCATCCTTCAACACCATGAACGATCCCAGCCACTCGCCATGCACTCATCGCTCTTCTTGGCAACCAATTCTGTATCATTTTCATATATGTTTGTCTTCAATCATTAATTAAGAGATAATAAACACTAAAAACTACCAAATTAAGCCATATATATAAATATATATATCCAGTTGCCAAAGATGGACTGAAATTAAAATGTGAAGATTAGATTTCTATACTAACCTCGCAAGAATGCAAGTTCTCAAGAGATTTAGGAGCCACCATGGCTGGAGTAGTATGGTAGTGGCAGTCTTTCCGCACTTCCTTTGGTGGGAATTGAGAGAAAGGAATGAATAATGTCCCCTTTCTTGCTTTCATCTGTTCCTTTGCGCTGAATCCTTCCCCTACCAACCATATCTGCAATTGCTTTCTCCTTTAGCTCTTTACTTTTGATTTTACTAGTAATTTTATCCATCACTTTTCATCAATCAGATTCTTTATTTTTTATAATTTATTTATAAAAAATAAGCAAATTAACGATATTTAATTTACCTTTTGCTCATAGTTATCTGGAAAAACCAAGTTATTTCCAAACTCGTCACTCGACTTCTTGTATTTATCCTCATTTATTGTGGCCACCTGTTCATCAGAAGAATTGCACTTTCATTAATTTATGATGTTCCGCTCCAGAACAAACTTGATTCTTGAATACTTAACTAATTTGAGCAATTAAAATTAATGTTAATTACCTGGACGCCTTTTTGGCATAAGGCGAGGGCTATGGCGTAAGAAACTTTGGAAGCCTTGCCCCTGAGGAGTACTTGACTTGTTCCTTGGGGAATGCTGTTCACCACAACAGCTGCTGCTAAACTGCTACCATCCACAAGCTTGACTTTAAGCTTAGGGCACCTTTGGATATAGAGCTCTCCATTCCCATTAAGCTCCTCTTGCTGCTTAATTGACATTAATTAAATAATTTGAAAGGATTATGAAGTTAATTAAAGTCTTTTTCTTTTAGATATCTATATATATATATATATATATATATATATATATATTAAAGAGTGATGAAAAGCTAGCTTGCTTCGTAAACTTGCCTGGTTCAGAAGGCCTAAGCTCAGGACCTTAGCTCCCTTCTTATCAGCTTCTAGTATAGCTTTTTCAATTAAGTTATTGACATCTTCCTTTTGTTTCCCCAAAAGGTACTGCAGTGTATATAGGATAATTAATGTAAATCAAACTGATAAAATAACACTAAAAAAAATCCCAGCAATTGCATGCAACAAATAAGTAAACAACTAGCCAAGACAAATCTAAAAGGTCAAAGAGAGGGACAAGCTGTTATAATTACATGCATAGTGTATCTTGGAACCACCCAAGATTGGAGTTTCAGATTTTTGAACCCATTCCTCTCTGAAATAAATGTCCGACCATATATCCATGTGATGAAGACCGTAGACAAATATGTCACGGGCCATATCGCCATCAAATACCATGCGGAGGAAGCGAAGGGCTTAGAGGCCAAGGAAGGCAAGCCAAGGCGCAAATGGTAAATGGAGTTTGTGGTGGTTAAATGAGTCAAATATACGATGTCCGGCGATTCTTCCTGCCTTTTCAGAGAAGACTCATATAAAGTATCTGATGACTTGTCCACAGTACCGTAAATATAATCATAAATCGGCATGAACAGCGAATAATTGGTCCGAAATTGAGTATGATGCAACGAGTGATACCTGCCAGAACCATGAGTCATCAGTATTGATCAAGCAATATATATAGATAGATAAACAGTTTAATTCTGGCTCATAAGCATTCAAGTTTATGGTAATAATTGCTCAAAGAAATCAGCGGAAATTAACTACTTACGAGGGGGTGTACATGAAATACTTGAGGGGAGGGAAGATAGAGAAAACCCAGTTTGGAACCAGTTCGAAGTTGCAGTGTCCCATGTTGTTCATGAAATCAATGTAAGTTATGTAACCAAATACCGCTACAAGGGAAGCAGTGCCCGTAAATACGATTGTGAATAAAGGTATTCCGAAGAGAAAAAAGTACGAAACTTCCTCTGCAAATGGGTGGATAACCGCTGCCAAAGAAACCATAATCAATTAATTACCAACAGCATATATTCATTTAAAGAATGATGAATAACATTAATTAATAACGATTAGCTATAACGTACAGGTGATGGGCTCAGTGGCAATGGAAGAATGGTGATGGGAATGGTAACGAGAATAGAGGTAATGGTGGTGCAGCGCCCTGTGAAGCCAATAATAGAGGAACTCCACAGGGCCTATATGGAGTAGAACTGTGATAAAAACTCCATCTGATCTCCATAAGGGCAAGTTAGATGCTCCTGGAATTATCATATTCGTCAAGTAGGAAAGAAGTCCGGTTAATATGATCTGGTCATCCCTGCATATATATATATATATATATATATCATAAAGTTAGACTCAAACTGAAAAGTCAAACGATCTATCAAGCTCAATGTATATTAAAGTAGGCATTAGCTAAGAGCTAAGTAATGAAACCAATTGTTTTCTCTGTCAACTTGCTCAAAGTCGATGCCCTTATCAACGATTCTGTTGTTTCCTTTGGCAGTTCGATAACGAGAATAAGAAATCCATATTTGA
>JBBYHK010479104.1:0-11118 GCA_038382065.1 Adansonia grandidieri | reverse complement strand
GTGCTTTGGTAGAAGTACCTTGGCACAGATACTCTAGCAAAGGTATTGTGGCACAGGTACTTTGGTAGAAATACTTTGGCACAATACTCTTTGACAGTAGTGTTAACTAGCGCAGCAAGTTCTATGTAATAAAGATTATGGAATTAACCTCGAAAGGTTGGTAGGATTCTTAGGTTTTCTCCACACTTGGGATGTCTTGAAGAGTATGGCTTAAAGGCTAAGATATGGAAACTATTAAGAAGTGCTTTTCTTAACCTTTCCTTGGAATACAAGTACTACCCTTCTTTTTTGTTCCACAGTTAGTACATTCTTAAGTGTGCTGTCATATAACTAATGTCTACTTTATGTTATCGAAACATCTTTAATGGAGTAACTTCCCATAATCAGCTTAACCCACTACTTTTGCAACCTCCATCTCTCCCTAGTAACCATTCTAGTAACTTCTCATGGAGAAGCTATAAATAAGGATTCCAAAATTTTATTTAGAATTTTTGGGTAAATTTTTGGTAAACTTATATCTTTAAAGAATTCTCTACAACTTTTTCCTCTGAAATCCTATAACCACCATAACCTTTACCATCCTCAGCCACTTACAACCTTTGTTATTACTACCTGCCACCATCTTGTCTTTTAGGGTTTGCTTTAATCTTTCTCTCTGCCATCTCTTTATTACATCATGTTTTATTGGTTTGCAATATTCCCTCGTCTATTTAAAAAGAACCAGCCATATTTCAGTGACTTAACTGGGGAGGAGTAATTGCATTGAGTAAAACTTTTTTGACTTTAATTCATTGAAACAAATATGAAAGATTCTGCCAGAAACCAAAAAACAACAGTCTTATCTTACATCCAAGACTTGATGAAGATGATGAAAGGCAATGAAGAAAGAATGCAAATGCTTGAAGAGAACAACAAAAAACTAATACAGACAATTTCTCATTTTACATCCTCCTCTATTGCTGCCACCTTATAGGTCTAACCTATGAATAACGGAAAAGAAAATAACTCTAGTGGAGTTACTCGAGAAAACATATAGATGTCTCTAACCTTATATTCCTTGGAAACCTTGGCCTAAGCAACATTACCACCCACACCCCAGCTACCAACACCCAAACTAGTCCTACTGAAAACCAAGGCATGATAAACACCCAACCTGGAACTTCCATATTGGTGGCATAAAATACCGAAACTCGAACCTTTATTATAGGGGAGAAGCTCGAGAGGTTGCTTGATTAAAAGAACAAAAGCCCTAGTTTCTCTAAATTTGATCTTAGGCTTCTATACTTTATTGGGGTAGTTACTAAACCATATCCAAAGGACTATACTGGCCCTAAGTTTTAGCAGTTTAATAGAAAGTTTAGTGATACCCATGAGCATGTGACGAAGTTTGTGGAGACATTGAGGGTCGCTGGATTGAAAGATGGCCTAAAGTTAAAAGAATTTTCTAAGTCACTGATAGAGAAAGAATACACCTGATATGTCAACCTTGCTCCTGGTTTCATGGAGTCATGGAGCCAAAGGTGTAAAATGTTTGGTGAAAAGCTTTTTTTCACCTAGCAAAAGGTCACTTTGATTGATTTAGGAAGAGAGCACCAAAAACTAAAGAAAGATCTTATGGATTTCATCCAACACTTTAGAGAAAGGGTGTTAAACATCCAAGACTCACATAATGAGAAAGAGTTAATGAAAGTGTGCATATAGGGGATGTTTGATGAATATAGAGTGCATTTGAAGAACTTACCCTTGCCAACTTTTGCTATGCTTGTGGAGGTTGCCAAAAGAACTAATAATACTGTAATGAGACAAAAGGTAAGTAATAAATTCTTGATAAGAAGTACCCCTATAGTCAATGCCATCTAAGGAGGAGGTACAAGGTAAAAAAGAGGCCTATTGTGGCCTAACATACGTCTTCAAAGGGATGACATCAGAAAGAGGTAGGATAATGAGGTTGACATTCCATCTCCATTCCTAATTCTAATAGATGGAGTGAAAGCTTTTCTCCAAGAATGGATCAGAGATGGTAACATAAATATACCTTATGTGCTAAAACCCCTAACCATTATGGAAAAAATTAACCTAAGGTATTGTGATTTTCATAAAAAGGTAGGTTATCCAACTGTGGAGTTAGAAACCTTTATAAAATATTTCATCAAAGGGTCCAGGCTAGGGAAATTGTCATTGGGAATGATAGAGTTTAAAAGAATCCTATTCTAGCTCATTAGAATGTAAGAGGACATGTGAATACTATTAGTCATGCATCAAATGACTATTTCATTCCTTCAACTATTAGTCTGAAGATGTACAGGCTACTGAAATGGTTATTGCTTCTATTACAAACTCCTTCATGAAAACACCAAATTTTAGACATTTTTTTTATCAGTTGGGAGTTTTAAAGGAATCTAGGAGGGAAGCAACTTTTATCATTGGTAAAGATTGTTGGTGAACAATATGAGGAATGTAATTTAGTAAGAAAGCCTATGGAAAAAATAGCTTATGGATATGAAAATGCAATAGTGTTTATAGAGGTGAACATATGTAGGCCACATCCTTACCATCGTAATAAGCCTCTTTATGTGGAGAGTAGTATCAATGGCTATCCTATTAAATAAACCTTTATTGATGATGGGTCAGTCGTGAATTTCATGCTTTTGTTTACTTCGAAGGTAGTGAAGACAGGCATTAAGAGCTTGTAGCGTCCTATTACCATTACTTCATTTGATAGTAAAGAGATTAAAACTTTGGGGTAGGTAACGGTGAATTTTAAAATGGGTCCTTTTTAAGACCAAACTTGCTTCCATGTAATTGATGCAGATGTGGCCTACCATGTCCTCATAGGAAGAAAGTTTTTACACACTTATAATATCGTTCATCTTCATATCATTAGTGTACCAAGGGTTTTTAGAAAGGAAAAGAAATTTTCATATATGCCACTAAGACACTTTTTGAACGAAATGAGATGAATTACATAGAGGCTTTCTTCTTTAAAGATGTAGCAGGAGAGGGAAATATTGCTATTACTAGACCTATCGCAGTTTCATTTCCAAAGTAGAAAGAATATGTAGGAAGAAAGATGGAAAAAGTAAGAAAAAAAACATCAGGGAGGAAAAAGGAAGCGTGAAAATACAAATGCGAGCAAAAAAAATGAAAGAAAAAGTATAAGATACTGGAGTTAGCTCATACACCCATGAGGATGGAAAGACAATGTATTACTTATGGTGAGGCGTAGAGTCAAGAAAAAAACCTTCTTCTAGCTTCATACCATGGGAATCATTTGATCAACAACCTTCTTGTTCCCAAATGCAATCTACATGTGAGAAGATGCAAGAGGCAGTGTAAGTACTAGAATAGTTGCAAGATCAGCCAAAGCCCCAAGGTGATGAGTTGGAAGAGATCAATATGGCAAGGGAATGAGAACCTGTAAGACCTATATTTATAAGTAAGAATCTTTCAAAAGAATAGAAGATTTTATTTATTTAGCTTTTATAGGAGTACAGAGATGTATTTGCTTAGACCTATGAAGAAATGCCTAGGTTAGATAAAAACCTTATTACTCATGAATTGCATGTCTCTTGAAAGTAAACTTGTTAAGCAACAAGCCAAGGTGTTCCAACATGAAGTGGAGACTCAAATTAAGTAAGAGATAAATAAATTACTTAAGATAGGTTTGATGAAACCTATACATCATCCGACTTAGCTAGCAAATGTTGTGCTAGTGAGTTACTTTTGCCTTTAGATTATGATGATAATGAAGATTGGCAAACACACATTTTTGCTAATTTACTTGAGCCTATTTTTGCTAATATTCCAAGTCTGAAGCATTTTGTTTTACTTTATGGTGCACTATATCATTGAGATGTTGGTGGAGTATTAGCAAGGTGTGTTTCCAAAAGTGAAGTGAAAGAAAGGTCGGAAGCAGCTCACGAGTAATGGTGTAAGGAGGAAGATCCACCATTGCATCGTCTATTACAAAAGGCTGGTTACTTTTGGCTAAACATGGCTAAGGATGCTTTGCAACTACAAAAGTATTGTAAGAGATGTTCTGAACTGCTAGATGTACATGAATATCATTTTGCTAGAAGCGTTAGAGATTTGGGTAGGCCTTATATTGGATATCTTAGAAATAGAGTTCTTCTAACTAATTGGCAGGATGCTAGACAACTCAACCAGAGAGCTCAACATTTTTTTCTAAATCGAAATGACCTGTATCGAGTTTTGTTTTCTAGGAAACCTTTAAAGTGTGTTTCTCCAACTAAAGTGAGCTCATTATTAGATGAAATGCATGGTATGAGTAGTGGAAAGCATAAAAGGGGTAAAAAATTGTATCGAGAACTCTTAAACTTAAGGTACTGTTGGCCAACAATGGAGGTTGATGCTACATATCACGTAAGGAAGTGTTAAGCATGCCAAATCTATAATAATGTTATACATGCTCTAACAATAAAACTCCACAGCTTTACCACTCCTTGGCTTTTCCACACTTAGGCATTTAATCTGATTGGGCCTATTAATCCTCATTTTAAGAGGTATACTTGGACATTGGCAGCAGCAACAAAATGTTTTAGACTTAGGGTATTATTGGCTAATAATGGAGGCTGATGCTACATATCACACAAGGAAGTGTTAACCATGCTAGGTCTACAATAATGTCATACATGCTCTAGCAGTAGAACTCTATAGCATTACCACTCCTTGGCCTTTCCACACTTAGGCATTTGATTTGATTGGGCTTATCAATCTTCCTTTAAGGGGTATACTTGGATATTGGCTACAACAAAATATTTTATGAAATGGGTAGAGCCTATCCTTTTAAAGAAAGCAACAGGTTTTGCAATAGCTAATTTCATCAAGGAGAATATTATCTGTCATTTTGGAATACCAAAGAGAATTTTTTCAGATAATGGAACCCTTTTCGCTAATAGTAGCATAAGGACTTGCTAGCTTTGTATGATGTAGATCATGTTAAGTCAACCCCTTAATACCCAAAGGGCATTAGCTAAGCTAAGGCTACCAATAAGACGTTGCTCAAGGTGTTAATTAGGATAGCATGTGAGGATCCAAAGATGTGAAGAGATGCATTGCCAGTGGCACTATAAACTTATAGGGCTTTCAGGCATAAACCTACGAAGGCACCATCTTTTTCACTTGTTTATGGAACAGAAACTGTACTTCCTACAGAGATACTAGTTTCATCTGCAAAGTTAATGCTAGATGCAGAACTTGATAATGATAGCGTGCAGATATTAGAGTTAGAAGTTTTGAAGGAAAGACAGGATAGAGCAAAGAATAATTTGACAATGTACTAAAGGAGGTTAAGCAAAGCTTATGAGAAGCTAGTGAAAAGGAGAAACTTTGAAGAGGGTGATTTAGCCTTTCGTACTACTGAACACATCAAAAAGGAACCCCAGCTCCTAAGTTTACTAAAAAATAGGAATGATCTTATATTGTAAATGAAGTGAATAAGAGTGTTTATTGTAACTTGATCAACCCAAAGAATAATGCTATTACTACGCTTGTTAACTTTTAATATGTCAAGAAATTCAATGTATGAATTCTAGATTTTATCTTTAATTCTTTATGCTTATTTTTGTGAATACAAGTTAATGTCATGTAGTACTTGTTTATTATTTTTAGTTTACGGTTATGCTCACTTATAAAGAAAAATAACATGTATAAGGAAAAGATAACTTTCATGCCAACCGCAGCTCTATCACTTAAAATTTGGCTATATTCTATTGTTTTTTCGTAACGCTGCTTTAATGCTTACATTGACTATGACATTAATTACAAACTAGCCAGAATTTTATGCTTAAATTTTGGTTGTATTGTGATGATTAAGCTTTGGCCGTAGCTATAGTCACTCATATATTGGCCTAAGTCACTTTTTTAAAAAAAAGGGTTGAATAATTTACTTTGTTTAAGGTTGAGATACATTTTCCCCAATGAAAGTAGATAGTTCCCTTTAACCGCAGCTATAATAGCTTATATCTTAGTTGCAGTTGCTTATTTAGAATGATTGAATAATCTACTTTGTTTTGGGTTAACATTTAATCTCCATAATGAAAGTAGATAGTTTTTTTTATTGAAACTATAATAGCTCCTATCTCGGTCGCAATCACTTATTTAGAAGGGTTGAATAATTTACTTTGTGTTAGCTTAAGATTCAATCTCCCTAGTGAAAGTGGATGGTTCTCTTTGGCTGCATGTTTAAAGCTTATTTTTAAAGCATAAATAATTTACTTCATTTAAGGTTGGGATTTAATCTTACTAATGAAAGTGGATGGTTCCCTTTGGCCATGTGGCTCAAAAAAACTTCTGAAGCATGTATGATGTTCACTTAAGTTTATCATGGCTATAAAAAAATTTACTGTGTATTACTAGATAAAAAAGTTCCAAGACAACTCAATTCAAAATAAATAAATAAATAAATAAATAAAAATATATATCAAAACTAAACAAGTCTACTCTATTATGTTGTCCCATGGAGAAGAAATAGAACTACGAAGAGTATGAATAGTGTCCAGTTAGTCTGTAACTCCAACTGCTCATGTAAATATGTCTCTAGCTTTTGCTTAAGTGAGATAAGCTTCCTGCTAACTTCACTTTGTCGGGTCTCCACTTGGGTTTCATCTACCTGCATGCCAAGAATAACTCTAACCTTGGACATTCAAGAAGTAAGACACTCTAATCTAAACCCAACCTTGGCAGCGTCATCCATAAGTGTCAACATCTTTTGCAATTTTGTTGTAGGAATATCTGACCATGGAGCATCATCAATTATTAAAGCATTACCCAAGTACTCTAGTTATTCAAAACAAATATCTTGAATTGAAGGATTCAAGTACTCCAGAACTCACCCTCTTTTTTGTAAATGCCTTCCAAGTACTTATGGTGTTGAGAGGTAATAAGGAAACCATGGAAACCCACTTTAGAATTACCAAAAGAGATAATGGTTCCAAAAGTCTGAGAGGAAGGTGAAACAAAAGTATTTGCTTTGAAGGCACTTATTCTAAAAAAAGAGCACTTAATCCAAAAGCATTACCCCAAAAAGTAAAACCCATCTCAAAAGTAAATGCTACGAAAGTTGTTCCAAGAGTTATGCCAAAAGTACTAGGAGCTAGGTTGGAGCTAAACCTAGCTCTTAGTACTGGGAAGGAAAAAGTAGGAGGAACAATTGGTGCAGTACTAGAACTTCAACATTACCTATGCCATCTTGAATAGTATTCTCGGTATGTTGCCTTTCTAAACTTTGAATAGTCTCTGTAAAATTTATTGTTTGGTGTGTTGAAGAAAGAAGAGCATCCATCTCAGTAATATCAGAAGTATAATATCTCTTTTAGGTATCCCTTGATTTAGAATAAGTCACATTGATTGCTGGCTCAGAATTACCTGTTGTGTCAAGGTGCACATCATCATGTGGTTCTATATTATCACCATCACTATTAGTTTCGGCCTGCTCCCTTATCTCTTTCACTTAAGGATCACTAGCTTCAAAGATATTTGATACATCCCACAAGAAACACAGATGAGAAAGCGATGAAGTAAAAAGTGAAGTATATATATTTGAATTAAAAAAATAGGGGTAATTTTACTTCTTGAGATGTCTGAGATGAAATATGTCTTCTTTTGCATTGTTGAAGGATCGATTCTGCATTATTTTCTTCATTATCATCATTAACATCATTGTCAATATCTATAGCTGTAGAAGTCTTTTGCTTAGGTTTACCGAGCAAACATAAAGATATGGCTCTGGTGGTAATGTTAGAGGGTCTAAGTTCAGTTGTAGAAGTCTTTTGCTTAGGTTTATTGAGCAAACACAGAGATATGTCTCTGGTGGTAACGTTAGGGGGTCTAAGTTCAGCTTTAAGGTAGGGTAAGGGCCTCACAAAAGCTTTCTACCTACCTAAGCACACATCCCAATAAGCCACCCAACCAGATGAATGCATGCCAACTCTATTAAAGGTTGGAATAGTGGCAAAGGTCTCATTGAGCATAAAAGGTGCAGAAGGAACTCCTTGATTATACCTGAACTGACGTGCTACCTGAGATACAAGATACATTTCTGCCGAGTATGAATCTTTAATTATCCCTAAGCTAGAATTTTCAATCATGCATGGTAATGCATAAGTCTCTACCTATAGAGAAAAAATTATTCTTAGTTTACTTAGAGAATTAGATAAGTCATAATAAAGAGCATGATTTCCATACCTATTGAGTGGGTTAACATATGACCTGGGGTTAAATTCATCTATCATACCTATCACTTCAAGAATACATCTTTTTGATGATCGAGCAAGCTGTGTCCAGGCTCTATAATCACTCCTTTGAACATTTGCTGAGTTAGAAGTCTCATATGAGTTATATATATCAGGCTTAGGAGCATAATAGTTGAATCTTTCCCATAGACACAACTGTATGAAAGTAGCATCCACGTACATCAAAACTCTATATCGTCCGGTTGATGTCGTGGTTTTAGATTGGTATAAGTCCAGGCGCTTGTACAAGAAACCCAAGTAATATGGAGTAAGAAGAAAGCTCAATCCCTTATCAATCTTAATAGTTAAAGGAATTAAAGCGGGATAAATTCATCATCTAGATAACCTGGAAATACATGTCGAGCCAACCACATAATCAACAATGCTTCTAGTTCGAACTCATGATCTGGATAAGTAGGATCTTCAATTTCGTTTTTCCTAGAGTTGTATTTATGAACGAAAATACTCATCCAATTAAAAAATCATGCAACCTTGGAACTACTACTTTGATTTTGAACCAAACTACTAAAGAAGTTATAAGTATTTTTCTCTTGTGAAGTAATCTAGATGTAAGAAATGTCATACTTTCCATCATCGGGAAGCTCAAGTAAAACACAAACATCCTCTACAGTAAATATGAATTCACCTCAAGCTGTAATCACGGTATGAGAGAAAGTACTTCATCTAACAAGAATAGCATGTCATACATCCAATTTCTTCTCTTTTTTTACCTAGAGGAGGTTGAAACTAATTTGGATAGCATTAAGCACTCCAGCCTCCCAACTATAGTAGCATTAGTAGGTTTTACTAAGACTTTATCTACCCATTCATCCCAACCTTGAACTGGCAAGGTATTGGCAAGATTAATACTCGAAAGTGGAAACTGTCCCTGCCCAAATCTGAACTTTAACACAAAATTACCAGGGATGTACACTCTTCCATGTGCTTCAGAGGTGATTTATTGAAAACCTACACCCGATCGATGCAGGTGGATGTCCTGCTTCTCATCCATGCATTTGCAAAAACGATCAGCCTCACCAACCTTGATGATTAGATCATCCTAACTTTCAAGGATCGAGGGAATTGTGCCATCCTTGTTTGCTCTAAGTGTGGCCCTCTTGGTGGGAGCTTTGCCAACAGATTGTTTTTTTTTCCTATAAAACTGGACGAGCATCTTTTGAGGGTTGTCCATAACTTGGCTTATGCAATTCATTGTCTTCACCATGGTAAGAATGAAAATTCATAAAAAGAAAAGAAATTTGAGCAAGTTTTTATAATTGCATTAATAAAAAAAATTCATGATCATATATACATACTTATTTTATTTTATTCATAGAAAAGAGTTGAGTAATATTTTATAATTGCATCAATAAAAAAAATTTCATGACCATATACATAAACTTATTTTATTTTATTCATAAAAAAAAAGAAAAAAGTCTATTGCTTGTTAATTATATTATTAACTCTTTCTATTTTATAGTATTAAAAAAAACTCTTAATTTTACATATTTATTTTATTATTTATTCATAAAAAGAACGATCATTTTTTCTCTTAAAACAAGTTTTAGGCTGCAGAAATTATTGCTTGTGTTAGCTGCTACTCAATTCATAAAAAAAAATTATTATTATGATTATTATTATTTATAAAAAATTAATTATTATTATCGTTAAAAAAAGAGAAATTTCGAAGCAGCGGCACTGCTTGCATCATGCAAATAGCGACTCCTGCTTGTTTTATTATTATTATTTATATTCATACATATATAGCATTTAAAAAATTCATATAAAAAAATATAACGGAGAACTTACTTCTCTTCAAAGAAATTGGAAGATGAGAAATAAAACTTTTTCACTTGAGTAGAACGTTTGAGATTTGTGAAAAAAAAATTGAAATAGCTCTTGTAATTATAGATGATATCTATAGTCTCCTTATATAACTTGAACTTTATAAATCTATTTTATCTTTTATTTTATTAAAATTAAAAAAAAAAGCTTTCTTCTTCTATATATAACTCTTTTATTGTTGCTTATTAAAAAAATTAATTGATTAATTAAAAAATTTTGCATAAAAACGTGGGTTGCATATGTATATGCGTGTTCATAGTTGACGAATGTTGAAAAAAACGATGGATAGGAAATTTGTACTATTCTTTCTTAAAGTGATATCTTTACTGTTCTTCTTAAGGTTGCATGTATATATATATATATATATATATATATATATATGCTTGTTCACAAAATAATATCTTCCAAATACTATTTTTTGAATAATACCTTGTGAAATAATATCTTGTAAATATTATGTCGTTGATAATACCTTAAAAATAATAACTTGCGGGATATTATCTCGTGAATTATTTCTCACTGATAATAACTCATGAAACAATGCCTCATGAATAATAGCCAATACAAGACTAATGTCCTGCGGTTACTCTTGTTGGTATGCTCTGACTACAAGTACAACGTAACTTTCTTATTTGTTTTTCTTTATATGTTCCATTATTCATTTTTCTTTTTCTACAATTTCTACAAATAGCATAACATCTGTATTACTTTTCATTCCTTGGTTTTTTGCCGTAATGACACTTTATTGAGCTCTGGAAGCAATGAATCTGGTTAGCTGGGCAGAGTCAAACCAGATCTGGGATTATTACCTATCCTTTATTTGTTATTTTGGCTTTTTACTTTTTTAATTATCAACTACTTCATTTATGGTTTCTATTTCAATTACATTTTTATTAGTGTGATTATGTCATATTATTATCTTATAAATATTTTTTTATTTTTTATTTTAAATATATTTTTACTCAATAATAAAAATAATTTTATCCTTTTTTTCCTGATTCTTTCATTAGGTGTTGTGTGT